>JAQFZQ010000083.1:0-53924 GCA_034696005.1 Glomeris marginata | reverse complement strand
GTAATGCACACAGTCACCACCAGGGCGCCCCTGTTGGCACGTATAGTCCTTAAAACCGGTTTGATGTTCCACCTTAATAAATGGGAGAACTGGTTTATGCAGAAGTGAAAACATTTTATTGAAAGTGGTGGATTATATAGATAGACTTTTTGGGGAGTGTTTTGTCAGTTTCAGATATTTAATAGACTGAACTCTGATTGCATGTGCATCATGGGATACACTTTTCAATGAACAGTATTGTAATTGCTAAAGGTATTCCAATTATGACTGCCACAAATGTGCTGGCCATTGCTGACAATTGTACCGGTTCCATTGTGGTACCCTGTGCATCTTTGCAATGTCTTGTTTTCATTGTCAGTCCTTGACTTTCCTCAAGTTTGTCAAGAATTCCATATTGCCGCATTTTATGTATTCTACAAGAAAATGCAAGTAATATATGAATATATTTCATTTAGTTGCAGAAGAATTTAAATCAAGATTGGCATGTATCGTACGTTGCCGTGAATATCTTAGTTAGGTTTGAGCCCTTCTGGAAAGCGAAATGTAGACTCTGTTGGTACAGCTTATCTTTGAGGATGGCATATTTGCAACTTCCGTTTGTGATTGCATTGAATTTATATTCTGTGTTGACATAAGCGAAATTATCTCCGTTCATGATTTGCAGCGCCGACTCGAAATCAACCACATTTGCCGTGTTGTACTTTTGAACTCTTTGCCAAATATCCCGGTATATACCAGAATCTGATCTCTGGAATAAATATATTAGAAATGTTATAAGCTAGATCAGTATAATCTTTTAGGTGAGAAATAATATTAATTTGGACCATAATACCTGAAGAACATCAATGAATGTTGAATCTTTTTGCAAACCGATCTTGTAGTCTGATCTATCCAAGACATCTGAAACAGTTTTGACTATCCAAGGTTGTTGTGCAACAGTTGTTGCAGAAGTAAGAATTGATGAGTAACAACTGAATATGATCATTGACATTACTGATACAACACTGAGAATTATCTTTGAAGATATACTTGGAATATCACGAGGAATATCAGTCGCATCTAATGTCAAAATTTCATGCAATGTTTTCAAATTATACTATTTACTATGGGACAAAATAAGATATTTGTCATCTTTAATTAGATTTACCTTGCTGAATAAAGATTCCCCAGACATCGAAGCCTATTGAAATCCAAGATGGCCGTTTAATTTGATTCCTAGTTGCCACCTTGGTTGCAGCCCTCAGACAAATAGCAGCAATTGAAATATTAGCCAGTAATATAAGCCACACTGACCAGGTAAAGGGTTGCAGGAATACGGTCCAGTTGATGGCTACATATGACTGAGTAAGGCTAACAAATAATCTTTGATGTGAATACGTAAATGGGCCTGAGAAATCCATGTACCGATTTCTGTTGGCAGTCATCATTATATCTACTGCCAATACATCTACTTCCTATCATGTACAATATACCTTATAATACTGAGAAGTACATTGTATGAATATGACACGTGGTGTAATATTACTTTTTTCACAATTGCTCCAAATGCCCCAGTCCAGTTGCCAGAGTTTACTGGTTCTTCTTTTCCAAATTGGTTATATACAATTATTTTGTAACTATAATTATGTCAAACATTGTAACACTTAAGTAAAGATTTCACATTGGATTAAGATGATTTTAAGTTCACTCACCTGAATCCTAATTGATTAGCAAGATATATAATAAGGTGTTTTATATAGCCATGTGCATGTTCAAGGTTCTTGTGCTGCACGTCCCTTGCACTTGGGTCAAAGAACAAAAATGGTTTGCTCTGTACATGGAAAAAGACAACTAATTTTTCGGTATGATTCAGCTATGTTAGTTAAGAAACAGCATTTACTTCCAATACTCCAATATTTAAATGCTTCCTGTGCAGCTGTTTTCCATCAAAACCCTAAATTAACCATTAAGCAGTTGACTATTTAACAGATGTTGCAAAACTTGTTAACTTTACTTTCGGTTTCCCAAAGTCCTCTTCGCTGCAACACCCTGCTTTAATCAGACTTGCATTCTTACTCAGAAAAAGTACTAGATTGAGAACGATAAATTAATAATTATGTGCTAATTCCTAATACAACAATGTTGAATTTATGATGTACTAGCCTTGATACGCCATGCAGTTTTCAGTAAACACTGCCAAAATGAAGGCTAGTACTATGCGCAAGACTGACCTGTGCATTTTGCTTGCTGTTTAGTTGCATGATGGGTATTTTATGAACCATTCTACCATGAAATTGACATTCTCAAGTAGACAGCTGTTGTGGGATATCTCCATAAAACAGGCTTTTGTTTGTGGCATATTGATCAGAGTGCGATGGGTAAATTTCACAACGCGCTGAAATATTGTCTTCAAACACAAACATGCATCATTGTTAGGTCCTTAATATAATATCTGACAGGTAACTGAAACGCATTGCTCAACAAAAGTTTTGTAAGCCAATATGAAGACGGTGATAAATGATGAGTACGCATTTTAAAATACACGTCATGCGATATGACGTATTCATCACCGCAATATTGTTACAAATTAAACTAGATTTGCCTTACTTTGGAACATTGGGCAAATTTTATTTTTAATTTGAATACAAGTATAGTGCAAGATATGTAAAAGATCTATAAATAATGTTACAATAACTGATCTGGAACAAAAAGTGCTAATATCGGAGTTTCACTACAAGATTGTTTTTCTTAGCGACTGATTCAGGATATATGGTTAATGTTTTTGAGATAAATAAAGGCTGGACTGGTCTGCACATGCGTGTGAACTTTTCAATAAAGAATAGCAAGATGGCTGCTCCAGTGCCAACAATTATTGCCAAGAAGGCACCGGCGATTGTTGGCAAGTTAACCGGTGAAACGGTGTTGGCATTTTCATTCGTGCATCCTCTGGATATTTGCGTCATGCTGTTTCTTTCCGCTAGACTGTCTAATGCACCATTCTGTTGCAGTTGATTCAATCTGTAATAGACACATTTGGTTGAACAGAAAGACAATGAACTAGCTATATTGGGAATACTAGCGAAGCAAAATACTGACATATGCGTGAACATGCGCGTGAGGTTGGAGTTTTTTGGGAATGCAAAATGGTAACTTTCTCGATATATGATGTCTTGCAAAGTCAAGAAGCTGCAGTTTCCCTTTGTATTGGAATTGAACTCTGACTCTACTGAGATCAGTGCAATATCCTTCGTATACATCATGTCTAGTCCTTCTTGGAAGCTTGAAATGTTTCCGGTGCCAAATTTGTGAATTCTCGTCAATGTTGCCTTGCTCAGCTCGTCCTACAAAATGTTTGTCATCAACTTTGAAACACATTTACAAACATTGAGCCAATAAAGCGAGCACAATTTTGTAACCTGGAACTTTTCCTGCAGTATTGTGTCTGTTAGAAGCCCGATCTGGTACCGAGGCTGGTGAAGGACATCGCTGACCGTTTGGACAATTCCAGGTTTCTGAGCAACTGTTGTCACAGATATGAGCATGGACGTGTAACAGTTGAACACTATCATCGACATCAAAGATGCTACACAAAGGAATATCTTTCCGGAATTGCAACTAGGCTCATAAGACATTCCTAAAAATATTTAAGTGCAAGTGATGGCAGTTTCGATCATTTATCAGGCAAGTTTCAAATGAACTATTGGCATGATCAACCAGGTATTAAATAAGAAACACCTTGCTGAATGAAGATGGCCCAAACCTCCCAGTAAATCGATGCCCAAGGAGGGTATTCTACCCGGGTGCTTGGAATGCCTCCGGTATCCTTGCCATCATTCTCAGCAGCCACAAATGGCTTATAAAGAAAGTTGGTTAGTGCCATGCAACTGGTTATAATGAACACTGCCCCAACCACGAATAACCACACTGGCCAATCCAATGGCTGAAGGTAGAGCTTCCAGTTGATGACAACATAAGACTGGTTAACGCTAACGTAGATACGGTGCAAGTCCTGAGCGTATGGCCCAGAGAAGTCTACGAATTGCTTTCGGCGAGGTGTCATGGACATATCAGCAGCAACTAGGTCCACATCCTACAATTACAATGCTATGTAACTAAAAAAATATACAGCTGTTTTTGCTTTGCAAATTAGCATTAACTTTTACAAATAACTGCCTAGTGGTTGCGTAAAACTTCAAATGCGCAGTGAGACAATAATAAAAATACTATATAGGATTCAAAAATGTGCTTTCACTGTTTGGTTTGCAAATAGTGAAAATTAATTAGCTAATTTATATCATTGTTGGTGTGAAATCGATCATCACCTTTACAATAAAATAAAAAACTTTTTGGAAAGTAAAGTGATCAAATTGACATTTTTCAATACATTATAATGGGATTAGTTTTAATTGTAAAAGTTAATCCTTTATGTTGTTGTTTTGAAGTTTCATAATTGAAAAGATTACAGAGTCTATTAGGGCTTGAATTGCTCCTGTCCAATTTCCCGGTGTCAGCTCCTTTCCGTGACCTTTTATTGCAATCATCTGAAATCTAGCCCACACACATCAAAACAATATTAATTATTATAGTACTTCCTTAGACAGAATAAGACAATACACACTTGAAACCCATACGCCATGACAGAATATTGAGTAGGTCCTTGATAAAACCTTTAGCGTCAAGAACTTGTCCAGATGAAGTAACATTTAAAAACTTCATGTAAGCACCTGACTGAAATGATTGCTCCAATAATATCACTTGTTTTCCTATTCTAATAACTCATTTTGATACACACATGTATTACTCCTATTTTGAGGTTATATCCGCTTAAAGATCTGCGGTTTGATTGCGTGCAAAAAGTGTCAGCTATCTGGCATGTCTTTTGTGAAGAACAATTTCTTTCCATTGGATTTATGTCCAATTTAATAACTTCAAAACATTTAATAATGTAATTTAAATGGTAATATAACACAATACATAGTTTCAAGATATGCATCTTACGGTTGTGGCAAGGAAGATGGACATTTCCATTTGTTAGCTGATTCATCATAGTATTCCAAATGATGATTAGTAAAATCCCACCAGTCATTGTTGTAAAATTGTAAGGCAATATAGTAACAGTGGCTGCTGTGTTGCTTTGTAAATGTTTGGTATACTGGACACAGTAGTGAGTGCGCATTTGACGCAGCATACATCTGAAAGTGCATTTCTTTATTTCTGTATCTATATAACATATGAGATGTTTTTTCATGTGGAAATTGGATGGAAGTGCGAAATGTGTGCACTTAATGGATGACCAAATGGCACATTGATTTTTGACCATGTTGCTACAAGTCAGTCAAAAGTGATCTATACCGCGAAAATATCAAAATGTCTTTTTGACAACATTTTTATTTCGTTGGCTCATTTCCCAAATCAATTTTACCTTTCCAATTGCTCATAGTTATACAACACAATATAAATATATTACACAATCAATGGAACTCATTTTAATTAGTATTATATTGATTAAACAGTCTTAAAAATATTAAGAAACTCATTGTGTGAAAATCAACAGATATCACTTTTGCAGAATTAAATTTGACAGAGTTTTCTCCACAATAATGTATTTCAGATAATGTTTGAGTTTATGTGCAGGATTGCTTTGTTGTTCATAGAGGAAATATATGGAAGTCATCATTGGTACAGTTTTTGTTTTGTAAACACAAAGTGCTATCGACCCAACACAGGTTATTGTGTAATTCCTGCAACATGATGAAGCACTTTTTTATGGGGGGAAGAATTTACATCCGGACATTATGATATCATCATTCCTGTGGGTTCCCCCAGTGTTGAATCTTTTTCAGGTGAATAGGTCGTTTTTAAGAAACAGTTCGGCAAAACATCAAAAGACGGATACGATTTTTAAGTTGTGACACATTTCGGGCGCCATCTTGTTTAACGGACATTGCCACATTTCTCACTTTCTCTCCATCATTCATGAGTATCATGAAAATCGTACTTCAAAATGCATACTTCATTTTACATTTTAAAATTCCATTTAGCTTCTATGAAATTATGAAATCTTCCAGGAAATTAATTCTGCTATAATTCATTTTGTTAAAAACTCTGTAGCCAGAAAATAAAAAAAAATAAAAAGTGCAACCCTGTTTATATTCCTTTGAAGTTTTCTCAATTTATCTGCACAATATGTCTGACTTTCTTTAACTTAACTATTTCTAGTATTCCAGCAAGTTTGTTGTACATCTGGTAAAGTTATGAACACTACATTAGTTTAATTAACATCCTTATTATTCCAAGGGGCTTGGAAAATTATGATGACTACACTGTAAAATAAAGTAGTGATGTATATGTTTGAAACAACTGAGACATTTTTCCCCCTAATTAATTTTTGACTTCTATTCAATCGGTCCTTATTTTTGAAATGAGCCTCGTAATTATTTTATTTTAATAAATACATAGAAAGAATTTGATAAGGTGAAAATTAATTAAGTTTCATTATTCACATGCATGGACACCCTTATAAGAGTGTCTATTTGAAAAAGTTTTTGCCTCAGTGCCTAGAGGTTGAAGTTACGTACTTAAATATTTTATTTTATTAGATTGTAAACCATGATGTACTGTATGAGCTTCATATATAGTAAGCTTGCTGATATTTTACTACATAAATCCCATATTTCGATCCGCCCACTCGGCTTGAAAAAGTTTATGCTCCAACTTTTGACTGGACATTAATCAGCAACGGAAGACGTTCCTTGGGTTATTTTTTTACATTCTGGACTCGCCCATGGACAAAACATATAAAACTGCGGCTCATCTTCCTTTTTGGATACAGCTGCAGCTAAGTGAAAAACAAAAATGGTTGCATTCACAAGTTGCATTCGGTTGCTATTTGCAATTCAAATTACAATGCTCATTCTTCAGGAAACTTCAATATCCGCTAAACCTGTGTTGAAAGACAACTTGCCAAACATCAATGAGGTAAAAAATATAAATATTAACTTAATTATATTAATTACAATCTTAATTAAATCCTTGCTGTACTAAGAAGCTGTAAGAAAATAGGACATTCTTTCACATAACGAGTTTTCCCTTTCCGTCGAGGTTCTCATGTTGCAGCTCCTAATTATATCCTTGTTATCTGGTACTTTTCCCAAAATGAAGCTCAAGTTCCTCCAGAGATTTGGATATCTAGATAAACAAGATCCTAATTCGGAAGCTTTGTACAAAGAAGAAGCGATTGTGGAAGCAATTAAGAATGTGCAGCTTTTTGGGGACATTGCACAAACAGGAATCATGGACAACTACACAAGGGACTTGATGACCAAACCAAGATGTGGTGTCCCTGATATATCTCCAAGGCTTAACCATACTTCAAGATCAAAGAGATATGTGATTGCTTCTGAAGGATGGAGCAAAAGGCACTTGACATATTTGTAAGTCCATTACTACGTACTCCGCGTAAATGTGTTCCCAAATCTCGGTAACCAACACTAGGACAACAAACACGTTTTTATATTTTAGTTTGGCCAATTGGACCCCAAAATTAGGCAATAGAGATGTTATTCTGAAACACTTGGAGCAGGCTTTTCATGTTTGGAGCGAATACTCACCGCTGACATTTACTCGGAGTGAGAATCCGGATGCCGATATAGTGGTTGGCTTCGCTCACTGGGATCATGCTGATGGTTACCCGTTTGATGGACCTGGTCTTACATTAGCACATGCCTATTTCCCATATGATTTTGCAGCACTGGGTGGGGATATACATTTTGACAATGACGAAGATTGGGTCTTAGGCCGTACGAATGGTTCGTATGTAGTCATATCATTTCAACCTGGGCACTTTCCCTATATGTCTACTTTATATTCAGGGTTGGATTACTAACAGTATGGTCTATTTCGAATTGCATATTACAGGGGTGGAATTTTTTACGGTTGCTGCCCACGAGATTGGACACAGTTTAGGGCTTGCGCATTCCCCTGTTCGGTCATCGATCATGTTCCCGTATTATAAAGGATATGACCCACACTTCAGGCTGGACTATGATGACATTTTGGCAATGTATCAGCTTTATGGTATGTTAAAAGTACTTTTAGTATTATTTTAATTGATCAAAATGCTCAAACTCTATAAAGACAAAGCTGTTTCTCGATACTTTGGATGCATGTATACCGAAAGTAGTTATAAAATGGATAACAAGGATAACATATTCCATTGGGTAGTGTACTTTTGGTAGCATAATCACAAAATTGCTCTTCAACTCAGTGTTGAAAGTATTCGAAGATGGACACGTTGACCAACAGCCGACAGATGATGCGAATGACCGGGACGAGGAAGAAACCGGAAAAGATGAAAAAGATGTTGATACAAATGATGATGATGTTGATGAAGATAGCCAACAAGATGACAAGGACAAAGGGAATGAAGATGATTCTGATGGCTCGGTAGACCCAGGGATCTGGCCGGAAGTTCCCACCGGAGATGATCCCGTGGTACATGATGATATTCCTCTAACTACCACCACAACAACATTAGCTCCACCTACTTCAACTTCCAATCCAATCCCTGACATCTGCGAAGGTTCCTATGATGCTCTTGCAGCCATCAGAGGAGAACTATTTGTATTCAAGGGACAGGTACATTTTTAATATACAGTATACGGAAAACAAGATGGCAGCCAAATGTAGTGTTATAGTAGTTGGTAAATGTTTGTTGCAGTTCATGTGGAGATTTAAAGATAGAAACCAACCAATTCATGGCTACCCGGTCCAATTCAAAGAAATGTTTCGTTTTCCGACCCAAGTCGATAAAATCGACGCGGTGTTCGAGAACCCGAACGATGGGCATATCTACTTCTTCGCTGGTAAATTGCAAAAGTAACCGTTTTACAGATTGAGAATTTAAATGGAAAATTACATTTTGGATTTAAACATCGATAGGTACAAGAATTTGGACATTTAACGGAGACAGTTTCTTGGACGTGTGGCCGAAGAGGTTGTTGGATTTGGGGATGCCGCATTCGGCTCGCAACTTGGACGCGGCCTTCATCTGGGGCAAAAACGGCAAAGTGTATTTGTTCAAAGACAACCATTATTGGAGATACGACGTTATCGAACAGATGATGGATAAAGGGTACCCTCGCGGAATCAATAAGTGGAGGCGCGTGCCGCATGAAATCGATACAGCTTTTAAATGGAAAGATGGTACGTAACACTGGAATATTGTACACATGTAACTTAAAAAAATGCATGCCCTAATCAAGTGCAACAATTTAAATTTCAGGTAACACGTACTTCTTTAAGGGCAAGGACTTTTATCGATTCAACGACAAAAAGGTTAGAGTTGACGACGGTTACCCGCAGTTAGCGCCGCAGTTTTGGTTTGGATGCAGGTATGAAGAACTGTAAACTGGCTATAGTTTATGTATTTTTAATATGGGAACCTGATCTGAACTTGTATATAAATACTAATGTAATAAATAGATTTTGAGATGCGGAAGTAAGGCAACTACAGAATCAATATTAGTGCCATGTACTTTATTTTTACGGTACATTGGTTTTACAAACTTTTTGTCACATTATATTAATTAATGTTTTGACAAAATATACAAGAACTTGGTGACTGGGTTTCAATGACCTTTATTTCTTCAAAGAGACTCTGTTATATTCAGTGTACATGAAGATGTCATAAAGATGCCCATAAAGTGACATGTTAACAAATAGTACATAATAATGAGTACATTTCGTTTGCAAACAGTTTATTGGGTGAAAGAAATTACATTTTCATTTCTGGACGTGTGTTGATGGTGTCACATAGGCTTTTCCCAATTACCGATTTTGCTTTGTCTTTTTACATACGCGAGGCCTTCCTCGATGGCAAGGTGCACTTCTTTCTTCTCTTCTATAAAATGAAAATGCACATCTCAGTTTTGGGGTGGAAAACAAACAAATGAAGACAATTGAATTCTGCTATCATATATACCTTCGGTTGTACAGCTGCTCAGTAGCACGTTTAACTGTTCGCGATGGTACTGCCGAAGGACCTTGTGGCACGAGCGAATACTTCCTGGGAAACGAGCATATGGCCAAAATAGATTAAAATTTAAAAAACTGGACAGATGATCGATGAGCAAAATACCCCCAATGTGAAGTGTCCTCAAAGTGCATTTCCTTCTCCCTATACTTTCCACAAAAGGTATTGATGTGATGAGTGCGCGATGGTCACTTCGGCTCACACGGATGTACACAATTCGAGTTTGTTTGTTCAGCAACTTCACTGTTGGACAATTGAAGCATGCGTTCAATTTATAAGTAAATGTTTGGCTGTTTATGTTATTATAAATTATATATAGGTAATCAGGAAATGCATGCAATTTATTAGCAAGAAATTTCAGCGTTACTAAGCCAAGTAAAAATATACTGTTAAGCATGTGTCTTTATTATATTATGGTATGTATTAACAGATTATTCCACCACAGTGAACTTGCCTTTCATAGTATAAAAACAATGAGCAAATCCAATGATTCCATGTACTTTTTGAACTGCATGCATAAGTGCTGCATATACATCACTCTGATTCATCTGAAGCTGGCCAGCTTTCCATTTTAAATTATCCTTGCAAATGATTTCCACAAGCAAGTACCTACTCTTTTCTCTCACCATTGTAAATCACTTTAAAATATAAATCCTGTAAAAGAATTTAATGCATTTATGTAATATTGACATGCGAATTTTATAAGTTAATTGTAATTATAATGTTGGTTAATTTTGAAACAGACCTGTGCACTATGAATATATTTTGGGCTTTTCTAAAATTGATGCATCAATTTATATTTTTATACAGTACGGCTTAGGCCCTGGTTTCTTGGTCACAGGAATTTTGTCTACGAATTTTTGGGTAAGAATGCCGCTTCTATGACGTAATCCTCACATTTGATTGGAAGAAATGAGTACGTTTCGATAGCTGATTGGCTTACCACGGCTCTTGACGTCATCAAATGGTAGCTGCTGTGGCTTGAATCAAGCACGATGTCGCTAACAACATCCGGTCGTTGTAGTATATTATTGGTCCTGCGTTACAAAATGCAGACAAAATGTATAATCGTTTCACATTTGTAGCTGGATGTTGTTTCTGCACTTTCATTTTGACGAAGTCGGTAAAACATTAGTCCAAGGATAAAAATAAAGCTAGTACTGTAAAGGGAACAATGCTGAAGGAATCTGGGCAACATTTAGTGACGTCACCGCGTCCTCACGTGGATTGTATTTTGTTAGTTCGTCAATTTCTGTAAAGATGGGGAGAAAAACGAAGGTTGGAAAACAACGGCAAGATAAATTCTATTATTTAGCTAAAGAAACAGGTTTGTGGATACTGGAAGTGATGTTTTTGATGTGATTTTCGGTCAAGTTTTGCGCTTTTGTGCCGAGCTAAAACTCCTCTAAAAATTCGTGTTTTCGTGCAGGATTTCGTTCAAGAGCCGCATTCAAACTAATTCAGTTGAATCGGCGTTATGAATTCCTACAAAAATCTCGTGTTCTCATCGATCTTTGTGCTGCTCCTGGAGGATGGCTGCAAGTTGCTGCCAAAGATATGCCAATTTCAAGCGTCATTGTTGGTTAGGCTTAATCAAGGCTTAATTTATGAAAAATCATTTTTTTTTTTACATCAAATTACATATATTTATTTTTCTCCAAAAGGTGTCGATCTGGTTCCAATCAAACCAATTCAAAACGTCATTACAATCCAAGAAGATATCACCACACCAAAATGCAAACAGGTGTTTTTTTGTTATTTAAATATACAGCAGTTTGTCTAATAAAATTTCTTCAAATTGCTAATTTCACTAGGATAATACACTACCAAAACAAATACTACTGCATGGTATATTTTAGTTGGAAGCTTACTAACACTGTTTTCTATATTTTTTAAAATTTACAGCTGATAAAGAATGCACTGCAAACATGGAAAGCAGATGTAGTTTTAAATGATGGTGCAC
Organism: Glomeris marginata; assembly: GCA_034696005.1. Taxonomy (NCBI): domain Eukaryota; kingdom Metazoa; phylum Arthropoda; class Diplopoda; order Glomerida; family Glomeridae; genus Glomeris; species Glomeris marginata. The sequence goes on along the minus strand of JAQFZQ010000083.1, from coordinate 41,949 downwards.
CAAATGTAGGAGCCAACTGGGTTTATGATGCTTATGCCCAAGGTAAAAATGTCTATCTTTTAATAATGTGATAGTTTGATGCTAATCAAGAATTGCTTTTTGTGTAACAGCTCATCTGACCCTGTCCGCATTGAAACTCGCACTTGAATTTCTCCGCAAAGGAGGTTGGTTTGTAACCAAAATTTTCCGATCAAAAGACTACAATTCCTTGCTGTGGGTCTTCCGGCAGCTTTTCAAAAAGGTAAAGTTTGAGTCGTGTTGAAATTAATAGTTGACTATGATCTATAGGGTGTAATAATACGTAACGTTTCACGGCCAGGTGTACGCGACGAAGCCGCAGGCATCTCGACTGGAATCTGCCGAAATATTTGTCGTCTGCTACCATTATTTGGCCCCGGATAAAATAGACCCGAAATTCACTGATCCTAAATACGTGTTTGCCGATGATGTTGAAGTGGATAAGAAAGATAAATTAGGGAGGAACGAGACGAAGAAAGCACGCGCGCTGGGTTACGATGACGGGCAGCACGTGTTGTTTCGGTCGACTAATATCGGCGAATTTGTAAAGACTGACAATTACATTCGTATGCTGAATGAAAGCAGCGAATTTGTCATTGATGATGAGAAATTCTTGAACCATCGACTGACCACGGATGAGTTTAAAGAGATTTGCAAGGACATCCGTGTTCTCGGCAGAAAGGAACTGAAGTTAGTAACTCTGCGGAGTGTAATGCCGTGAAATGTGCTATGATAACAACCTTCATTTATTCTTTGGAATTTGCAAAGTAATATTCAATTGATTAGGTTCAAATTGCTTTTATCCATTACGTACTTTCCAAAATTTTTAAAGTTGTATGAAAAATAACAATGGATTCATTATAAAGTCAACTAATGGTTGACTGTAACCATGAAGACAATTTTACATCTAAAAATATTAGTTGTTTTGTTAATTTAAGAAGTTTGTTTATCCTATTTCATTGTTGATTATTTGTCAAGTTATTGTGAATAGCTAATGCTAAACTATGTTTACAGAATGTTGATCAAGTGGAGGAAACACATGCGTGCAGAGTTACAGCTGGACACAAAAGACAAGTAATGTCACCCGTAACACATGTATTACATAAAAATGAAGATAATGAATTTGTGTATTTCTCGATTTCAGAGCTGAGGCGGAAATCATCGAGGATGAGGCAGAACAGGACAGTGCTGCTGAAGAAGAAGCCATTCAGAAACAAGTTGAAGATCTTCAAGTTATTGAAATGCAGGAATTGAAAAGGTGATTGAAACTGCCATCTGTCTATTTTTTACATAGGCAATTCCTCAATGTTTAACCATTATTATTTATTCATTAGAAAGAAGAAAAAAGTATTGACTCAAAGGCGAAAGTTGAGGGAGAAGATGCAATTGAAGATGGAAATCCCTGGTGACCAGATAGTTGAAGATGACGGCGATGGCATTTTCAAGTTAGCAGCCCTGAAGAGCGCAGATCAGTTAAAGGATGTCAATGTGGAAGAATTGGACCCTTTATTCAAAGAAGATGATAAGGAGGATGAGGATGATGCTGGGCTGGCACTTCCAAAATATGTCAAATATGATATCGACACTCCTGCGCACGATGATTTCGGGAACTCCGATACGGAAGATGATGATCGGAGCGAAGTATCCAGTTTGGGAAGGTTGGCGTAAACATTACACGGTACGAAACACACTGAAGCATGCTACATTTTAACATTTTCTTCGTTTTAAGCATGGAGGAACTTAGTGGAAATGATGATGTGGGAGATTTTAACGAAGGTCTGGATGAAAATGGAGATGAGCATCCGCTAATAACCGATTTGGATTATGATCCTCCTGAGAAGAAACACAGCAAGAACGCTGCACTTTGGTTCTCAAAAGTAAGATGTCTCAATAGCTATAGTATTTCATACACGTTTATTAAAACTGGTTTAGTTACTAGGTATCAGCAATATCACAAGTATATTTTCTAAAACTTTCTATGATGTCCGTTTTCTAATTAAAAAAGTGACTTTATTTAGGAAGAATTTGCGGGATTGGAGAGCGATGAAGATGCAGATTTGGAAGTAAACAAGGCCAAACAGTTTTACAATCTTAAGACCGTTACAATTAACGAAGAGCAGCAGAAAGACATGGACGAGGATCGCGACGAATTGGAGATTGAGAAAAGACTCGCTGCGTATCATTCAAGTTCATCTGACAGCGGTGATTGAATGCTTCAATATCCACAATATAAGTGCATTTATCAGATTAATATACTATACTAATATATTTTTGTTTCACAGAGGACAGCAACTTCGATGCGAACGAGTTTTCAGGTGAAGTTGCCGACACGCAGCCTCAAAAAAAGGATAGAGTCACTGGTAAAAGATTTTGTAACGTTTCTAAATTTAAAATGACAGTTGAATCTGGAATTATTATTATAACAAATATCGGTTTGTATGGTAAATTTAAAGCTGCACTTGAGAGAGCGAAGCGGAAAAAGCTGACTTTGGATGCGGAAGGATTGGCTCTTGGGAGCTTAATGATTCAGTCCAAGAAAACCAAGCGAGACATTACAAATTTGGCATGGAATAGGTTCGTATCATTTGGTTTTGTCTCGTTGAAATTTGTATTCAGCCATGTGAAACTTGACAGGCTTATTTACAGGAACACATTTAATGATGAAAATCTTCCATCGTGGTTTCTCAAGGATGAAGAGAAACACCGGAAGAAGACGTTGCCAGTTACAAAAGTACATTTTCATTTGTTTTATCGCATGCTTATTTAGTAATAAGTAATTGAAAATTATCATTGATTGTTTCTCAGGAAATGGTAGAAGAATATAAGAATAAATTGAAGGAGATAAACGCACGGCCAATCAAGAAAATAGCAGAAGCTAAATCTCGAAAGAAACGCAGAGTGAGTTTAGTTTATACGGTTGTTATTTTGAAGTTGCCGGAAATTACTGAAACAAAATGTCATCCATGTACAGATGTTGAAGAGAATGGAAAAGGCAAAGAAGAAAGCAGATGCAGTCATAGAATCGATGGAGATCAGTGAACCTGAAAAACAAGATAAACTGAAAACGTGAGATTTTTCATATTTTCAAAAGTTTGGGCCGGAATCCTATAGACAGCGTTTCTTGTTTCTTTTTCTTAGCATTTACAAGAAAGCTGCAGCTGCTAATAAAGCGAAGAAAGACGTAAAGTACATTGTAGCTAGAAAGGGAATATCGCAGAAACAGAGACCAGCTTCTGGAGCAAAAGGCCGGTACAAATTAGTTGATCCCCGGTTGAAAAAGGACGATAGGAAAAGGAAGATTACAGAAAAGCAGCAGAAAAAGAAAGGCAAGAGAGGGAAGAAAAGTAGAGCCCAGAAGAAAAATGCTGCAAAACAATCGAAAAAGAAGTTTAGTAAGAAGATGTAACATAAACACAACGGTATCAAGGGTGTATATTACATGGATAATAAACCTCAATGTGTACACAAAATGATTTCCTGAATTTCAAAAATTTCATTTCAATTGAATGTTTTGTAAAATACTTTTTTTTTGGCAGATAATTAATTTTTATACAGCTCATTGGTCAAGGTTGTTTTCTTTCACCGTGCGTTTTGTCAAGGTTTGTGTTGACCTTTGGACAAGTGACGTCACCGAACATGGCGTGACGTCATAACAAAATGGTGACTCGGTGCAGATACGTTCGACGGTAATCAAGTCGACGTACTTGGATAAATCAAGCAATAAAACGAATCTGGTGGCGTTATCAACGCTGAAAACTCTTCGTTTGCCAGCTCGTCACTTCAATTTTCAACTAAAACATATTGTAAGTTATTACAGGTGGAATATAATGCCGTTGTTCTGCGATAGGCCTAACGGATTTCTATTTTCTCCGATTCCATTTTGGGAGGAAATTATTCGAACCGTGGCCGAATTTAAAACTTGGTGGCGGTATCGTGTTGAAATGGGCCAGTACATTGGTTATTTCACAATATTTTTCAATTCCTTGATAAGAATGTTTATATAATTGGTTTGTTGGCTATTATCAAGAGTGCTATTATAGATCCATCATATGTGATCTTAATGTTTTTAAAAATTAATAAATTATGATGCAATGTTTGAGTGCGATGAGTTGTTACATATCATTTCCAATGGGAGTAATTGCTATGTTTATTGACAGCCGATTAAATTTATATGCGTAATTTTTTCAGGGTTTGCTGCTTTTGCACAGCTGTGTGACATGAGTCATCACAGCTAGTAGGAATGATTATGTTGCAATTTATGTATAACAGTCATTTTTAAATTAAAATAACACCCTTGCAATTAATCTAATGGTCCTTTTTTTCAGTGAATCCTTCTAGCCTGAAATGGCCGAAAGCCCATCCGCTACCGATGACCCAACTACCCCAACTACCCCTACAAATGACAGCTGGGATGGTTTGCGGCGTACCTTGGATCCTCGTCCTCACCTATCTGGAGATGGCAGTCGTCGTTTGCAGCAAAACCTTCACAATGTTATCCAGGGTTTGAGGCCCTTGATAGATACGCACAACATGAACTTGGGGTCCTGGCTGCGCAATGCGCCAACGCAAGGGGCCGATACTCAACCGCGAACCAACACTTGGCATAGCAACACAACCACACGAAACTTATTCCCTGATGGAGAAGATCAAGATTTTGTCGTCAGTATGGACGCCGATTTGTCAACAGCAGCTCGATCCAGGGACGGTGGTACCGGTGGCCAAGCCGCAAGGGACAACACTGTTGGAAACCCTGTACAGAATGCACCCAATGTTTCTGTTGAGACCAATGTGGGGCAAGCTGATGTTATGCGCCAGAGCCCCGAGTTAAGGGCACTTGTGTCCATCGTTCAGAAGTACATCCCATTCTTTCTTATACTTCTTGCAAAGCTAGTATACGATCATAAGATTGGTACGTATATGATTTCACATATGTATGTACAAATCTGGCCAAAAGTATTGCCGCATTTTGCTATGCTGCAACATACGATAAGCGACAATACTTTTGGCCACAATTGTACATTTCTTTTTCACATTCACATTGAATCAATGACAATAAATATTATTTGACCAGGACTAGGCACTCTTGAAATCGATTGGACATGCATATATAATTAGTAAATGTGCCACATGATGGTGCTTTCTAATAACACATATATTAATATGTCCTTGATTGAATTCATATTTCTGAAAACAATTGAATAGTTGTGGCCTTCGTTTGGCCACGGCGACTTTACAACAATGTCGTTGGCGAATTAGGAGTATAACTGCTTTAATGAAATGTAGTTTATACTAATTCAATTGATATGTTAATTGTATTATCTTTTGCAATATATTTTTACAGGACTTATCGTGCTGACCGTTCTGATCATTACATTTGCTCACGCGAACTCTATAGTCAAAAGAGAAGTAGGCAAGCAGGTAGTTTTTTCTTGACAGCTCTTGCAATGTATTTCATAACATATTCTTAATTACAATCTGAATTATGTGTATCATAGACCAAAAGAAATATTGGAAGTCTCAGCGCGATTGCGATGAACCTCTTGGTTTCAGTTTGCTTTATATATTACGTCTTTGGACCGGAAAGATTATGTTACAGGTAATCATCCGATATGCACAATCTAATAACCATTTAAACTGTATAAACTTCACATTTATTTATGTTTCCAGTTTGATCTTCCTGTCACCGTTCTCCGCGCACCCACCAACATTTTGGGATTTGCTGTGGGCCGTGACCGTAACCGATTTTGTCCTTAAGTTGATTACAATGCTATTCAAGATTGCTGTCATAATTCTACCACCAAATATAATCGCTTATCAGAGAAAGGTAGAATGTAGGTAACTGCATTGAACATTCAACCTTGAAACTTCATTGATTTTTGTTGTGTCCAGGGGAAATATTACCTGTTCATCGAGCAAACTTCTCAGTTGTACCGCAACTTTTTGCCAATTCATCCATGGCTCATGTATCTGCTTGAAGCTTATGAAGGACTGGGCAAATTGATTGGAGTAGTGCTATGTGCTGCTTACATTATTACTAAGGTATACATATAATTGAGCTGACTTTACTGTGAATATATATATTATTGCGTATTCCAATTTAACTTTGATTTCCAGACGAAACAGAGTGTCGGTAAATTTATTACTTGGAAGGATGCATGTTCAAAACTAATGCAGAATGTGGCAAGTTATAATATGTTATTCATCGAAAATTGAAATCATAACTTGACTATGTGTTTCATTTTTGGGGTCATCAGAGTTACGGTTGTGTTCCGCCGAAGGACTTTGTAGACGTTATTGGGAACCTGTGTCCGATATGTCAAGACAACTTTAAAATCCCAACTATGCTGCACTGCAAGGTACAGAGTACTAATATTACATTGCATTACAAAATTAGGATGTTTTATATATCTTGAATTCATGTTAGCACATATTCTGCGAAGAATGTGTCTCGCTGTGGTTTGACCGGGAGAGGACATGTCCCATGTGCCGTGCTCAGATTGCCGATGATCCGACATGGCGAGATGGATCAACCACTTACTTTCTACATGTGTTTTAACCCCCAGGTTCCTTCCACCTTTTCCCCACCCAAAATTATTAATTTACTAACTACAGATATTTGAAACGTTTGCAGATTGCCGATGCAGAGAATTAATGTTTATTAAATTTGCAAAATTGTAATGTATTGTTTCCTATAAGCGGTTTTTTGCGAATACCGAATTATAATCTCTATAATGAAGAGGTTTACTATTGTCTGTATATTTCGAAATGAAATTTGCTCATGTGTATAATTAGAGGTAAACATTCTCACATTTGGGCTTGTAATTACAGTATTAAATTTAAAATGTTATAAATTATGGATAAGTTCTTCACATTGCAAACCATTGCGAGTGTGGCAAAAAGAATGCCACTTTTATGGGAGGAATCTGAAAATGTCATTTAGAATGATCTTGAACGGCGTCTTGAAGGTCATTGGTGCTCAATCTTTGAAACCGCTGCTCGGCAAACTGGTAATAAACTTGCTCAATACATTGGCAGCAACTTGAAAGGACCTAAGCATTGCTAGGACCAAGACACTTTGAAATAAAAGTGAAATACGTATTCACATTTGATATTGCAACAGCATTGTATTTTAAAATAAAGAACGGCTATTAGCTTCCGTATAGCTGTCATATGTATGTGGGCTATCCGGAAAATATTAGCCGTTTTTTATTTAAAAATTCAAATCTCTTGCAATGCCAAATTATTAATTAACAAAACGTTTAACATGCATTTAATAATATTTTTAAAGTGTTTCTTGGCTCTAGGAAAAATTACTGCAGTGCGAAGACACTGGTGGCACCTGTGACCCAATCTTTTATGGACATTATTTTTCTTAGGGTCAAGAAACAATTTCACATGTAAGATAATAATTTTAAACAGCGCTTTAATATGCATGTTAACTGTTTTCTTATGAACATTTGACATTACAACAGCTTCGGATTTTAAAACAAAAAGCGGCCAATACTTTCCGGATAGCCTATGTATATTAGGTAAATTCAACTGGTAAATTTCACTAAATTCCCATTGCCTTGTGAAGGACTAAAACACTAACCAATTCACCTTAAAGATTTCTTATACATAATTTTCTATCCCATTGCGCCCAATTAAAATAAATGCAGCGTTGGTGTATCCGGTAATTAAAATCTGTGATTTGAAATTATCATTTGATCCAATGTGCAATGAATAATTTTGATAATAATGCTTGGCAGACCACATTGCTCAATAAGAGCTGCACAAGATGCAAACATAGTACAGTAACTTTTCAGAAAGGAATAATGTAAGCTATATGTTCTTTATTTTGTCAAAGTTACAGTGAAGTTAGAAAATGTTCAGTCTTCATTTCAAATTCCTATTGGAGTAGAGGAAGTATGCTCCATCTGTTTCAGTTGCTTTCTAGAAAATGAAACAATCATTACTCAACAAAATAGTATACTTGGACTACTTTTACGGTATTTTACAATGCATTATTGGTTTATATTGTTATTGCGTAATCCTAACAGACTGGTTCTAGTTCAGTAACTCAAACTAATTTGCATGCTGCTTTTGCAGTAGTTCAGAGGTCAGCTTTTGACTATAAAAGCAGACCACATTTGGGATCATGGGTCACATGATGTCCCACCACTGGCCAGTGATGTTGTCCAGCACCCAGCACCATGTCAGGCCCTCGAGTTGGTAATTATTATTTGCCACTGGTCCACTAATTGTCCAGTTGGCTCTCTCGCCATGTAATGGCTAAATATCTCTGACATTAACTGTCCTTATTGTTTTACTCCAAGCCTGATGTTGTGCTGAGTGTGAGTAATGGTTTAACTGCAAAAGTAGTAAATACTATATAGTACTTTATTGATGTCCTTGTGCCGCTGAAGGCTGACAATCTCCTCCAGTACTTCCCCATCTCCTTTGATGATTCTGTCTCGGCCAGTCTGTTCGTCGTAAACCCTGCGTATGATGCTCTGTTTCGCTTCCCACTCTTGCTTGGTCATCGGGGCCATACTTTTGGCCCTCAGTAATTTCGGATCCGGTCCAATTAGACCTAAATGTTCAAATAATAAACCCATGATGTACATACTGTATATAGTTGGGTTGTGACATTATATACCTTCATCAACTGTTTGGACGGGCTTCTGGATTTGGATTTTTGGTGGTGGAGGAGCAGGAGGATGCTGTGTTAAAAGTTTCTCTGTATTTGTTAAAACTGCTCGTAGTTTTTCTTTGCGTTTCGCTTTCATTTTCTTCTCGCGTTTTTTTAACTTTGATCTTTTCTTTTTGTGGTTTTTATCCTTGGATTTTTTCTTCCTAAATAACATAAAGTTATAACCATATATTATAATTGCATGGATTAGTTAGTACCCCTTAAAATTAATGGTAGAATCATGTTTAATTTGTAATTTAAAAGTTAATTTGAACTAAATATTTTTAATTTTATAATAACCTATTTTTGGGGGATGATGATGAGGAAGAGGAGGACATGGAGGAGGAAGATGAGGATGTTGATGAGGAAGACGAACTAGATGTATCTGATCCCGAACTGGACGAGTGTTTCCGGGACCGTTTCACACTTTTCCTATCCAAATCCTTGACCCTGATTTTTGAATCGCAAATCTTTTTCCGTTTTTGCGATCTCTCCACAGACGAACTTCTTGTTGTTGATTTTCGCTTTTTGCGCTTTTTGTCCGAATCCCGCGCTGATTTGCAAACTTTCTTGCTGGAAACTTGCATTCGATCCATGACGGCTAATTAATTTGTACACTTCAGTTTGGTAAGAAACTTACGAAACAAGCATATGAAAATATGTGCTGTCGGGCCGCTACTGAACGGTTATTTTTACAGGTAGCGGAAATTGAGTAGCGGTACGTGTGAACGCGGCCATCTTGACGCTGTCGTTCGTGACGGCACCATTTGCGACACCGTCTTTGTTCGAAACCGTTTATATACAGGCTGGATAAAAAGTATGTATCTTTCGTTAATAGCTTTTTACGCATGAAATGTATCAAAAAAGTAATACAGGACAAATAGGAAGTCATATGTGCCCTTTCAAATGGCACCAAAATTTTCAAGCTTTTGACCATTGTTTCAAGGTCATGCACAGTTGAAAAGTTGGAACACGGATGACCTTGAAACAAGTGTCAGAGTTTGACAGATGTTTTTGTCCTTTTTAAGAAAATATAAAGCCATATTTATATTAAACCACATGAAACATTAATTTCAATTGCAATCAATTGAAAACCATGATGTGCAGAACAGTGGTCCCAGTCACTGTCCTTGTAACATTTTGTGACCTTCGTTATATCTTCTTTGTTTGAATGGACAGTATAGAGCTGTATAGCACCATCCATGAACACGCAAACACAAGAATAAAATACAGAGAGAGCTAGGTGGAGTTCATTTTGAAAGTGATTTAATTCCCAAGTTTTGCACATATACATATATGTGAAAATGCAATTCTGCAACATAGGAACTGTTATCAACCAATGTGATATAATTAAATAGTTGGACAACATATAACCGGATCTTCAACCGATAATCAGCTCCTCATGTTTGTACAATATGATGTCAGATTAGTGTTCTATCCTGTTGGCAACTGACAGTTCTAAGATTTTAGACAATTTAGTTTAATTCTCTGTAAAAGTCGCAATAAAAGTATCCTTGAGAAATGATACTATTATATGTTTGAAGAAAACATATTCACATGTTATACATTACTGGAATTTGTATTTATTAAGCAGGCCATGAATAGTGTAGCCAATTTATTATTATAAGATTGTACACAGTGATTAAAAAATTCAATTCCTTTTTAAATTTGTACTAATAAGTTGGCCGAAAATAATCCGAGTGTTATGAAATCTGATACAAAATTGCCTACATTTTGGCGAGTTTAGTTGATGTTTGAAATGCAGTTGATTATTCCCAACATTTCTAAAAATGTAATAATATGATGAAGTTATCTTAAACCGACTTATTACAAAAATAAAAAGGTGTGGAGATTTTTTGAATCACAGTGTAGGAATTTTAGTTACAATTATTTCTAAATAAAGTGGTGATCTATACGTTTTAAAAAGAAGTCCACACTTGATATATCCATGTCCTAATTTTAGAATTTGAGATCATATATTGGATGTTTTTTATCGAATGAGGCGATCCAAATTGCCAATGATAGAATCGATATCACAATCAGGTTCAGTTAGGTCAATGGTTAGGTGTTGATAGCAACATCCCCATAGGTGTCATGACTGATATGATTCATTTTAACTTTGCTGTTACCATGCAACTTGTACAGCTTTCTCAGATTGGGAAGAATTGTTTGAAATTTCATAAAAAGTCATGTTCTTGTGTCAATATGTGGAAAAGCTACCTATATCTATCTACAGTTTGTCGATCTAAATATACAGTGAACCTCGGTTATATATAAACAACTTGAAGGGACCCTCGGTTTGGGTTGCCTATAGCCGAAGTGTCTTTAAAGCATTTTTTCCTGTATTAGAGGTAACAATAATTGTATACAAATACATATGTTGGCAATATCAGTTCAAATTAGTTCAAATATTTGTCAGTTTGATGCATCCTTATGTTCTCAAGTTGTTCCACGGGTTTTTCCAACCTTTTCAACAGTTTACCTGCTGTTTGTTAAATAAATTTGTATTGCCCATACATTTTAAGATGGTGGTTTGTATGATGTGTAAATCGTTTTATCTTTGGTGGAATGGTGGAACTTCACAGAAATGGCAAATGATAATGCAATGAATTAAAGATTTCAACATATGTGTTAAAATATACAGTATATTAGACCTAATTTTAGGAACTCAGCAGATGGTGTAGATTATTTGTTATATACAGTACATATATACTATTGGAATTAGATTACATATATAGAAATCAATTGGAAAACTGATTAATTTTGGTCTTGTATACCACAACCGGATCTCTTTATAGCTGCTGATAACCACATCCTTGTTCGTATTATGCGAGATAAGTTTCATATATTATTTTTAACTTTGCTGTTACCACCTGGATATACATGCCTATACTTCTCACTTTTAGACATGCAGATAACAGAATTATAAATATTTCAGTTGCATTTCTTTATTATATACGCATTTTATTATTTGTTTTCTATATGTGTTTTCTTTTCTTGTCCAAGTTAGTACAAATGTCAAATCAGGAATTATGTTCACATATGTGTCAAACATTTATTACATTGTTAATTTTACATTATATTCCCTATATTGCTACTCAATATACAGTATTAAAGCAATATTAATAGGTATGTCAATGACGTTGGATTTAATTGTGTCTGTACATGCACATACTGTATTTTGAGGGATGAAACTTTCTTGACATTTTGTCCACAAGGATGTGAACAAGTCGTGTGCTATAGGCTATATATAAGTCTGAATTTGATAAGATATGAGATCTGTATTTGTAATATCTTTTAAGGTATTGGATAACTGCTCTTATCGCGTGCTGTATTCTCTATAAAGTGCACGAAATCTGCTTAGTTTTTGACATTGTCTTACATGCTGGCGTGTCTTATACTTGGAGAAAGGAATTAGGTAAGATATAATAGACCTGTCTATATGCTATATATTATTTGGATTATAGGCATTGGGTAAACTAATTCAATATTATCACTTTTCAGCATTCTTGGTGGTGAAAATGCAGTCTTCTCTTCAACGACTACTCATTAGGAATTGTTTCGTTCGACATCTCACAACTCAAACACAATTCAAGAAAATTCAAGATCTAGCACCACCAGTTGAACTTGAAGTTAAAACACCATGGGGCCACTTAGCAGGTAAATGTTGATCCTACTTCTATATCCTAAAATTTGTACACTAAACTATATACTAATTATTGAAACATACAGTATCAAACTAATTAATGACTTGTTTCTTGTACATGCAGTTAAAGATTGGGGCCCTAAAGATGGGATTCCCATTGTTGGAATCCATGGATGGCAAACGAATGCTGCATCATTTGACAGGTTGGTGCCTCTTCTTCCTGCAAATGTCCGAGTGGTGGCTCCTGATTATTCCGGCCATGGAAGATCATCGCACAGACCTCTGGGCACCTTCTACGGCCTCCTGGAATTTGTCACCGATATCAATCGAGTTGTTGAACACCTGAAATTGGACAAATTCAACGTTATGGTGCATAGCTTCGGGTTCATAATCATGGCCTTGTACAACGTTTTCTACCCCGAGAAGATTAAGAGCATAATGAGTCTGGATTTCGGCGCCCCTGATTACATCCCTTCTTCAGTTTACCCACAAATGGTGCATATGTATTTAAAAGATGAAAAAGTAGCTGAAAGAAGGTATGATTATATACCTTAATTAACATACACAAGTACCTATATATAAACTGAATTTTTTCTGTCTTTCCAAGAAATGATGCTCCTCCATCTTACAAACTGGATGAAGCTGTTAAAATATTTTTGGAATCTACACAAGGAGCTCTGACAGAAGAATCTGTAAAGGTTCTTCTTAGCAGGGGATTGCAGCATGTGGAAGGAACAGACCGTGTGATTTTCTCCAGAGATTCAAGAATCAAGAACTGCAGAGTACTTGGAAATCCATACTTCCATGAGTTTGATGCAGGGATGAGGAAGTACAAGAAAGACATGCTGATGATGTTGTCTGACGACAAATTGTTTTCACATGGCAAAGATCCTCAGCATGTATACAGAAACATATATGCACAGAATTGCAGATTGTTCCGGTTTGCGGAAGTTGGCGGCAATCACTATGTCCATTTAAATGAGCCAGAAAGAGTTGCAGGTCATATCACTGATTTCTTGTTTGCTATAGATGAGCTGGACAAAAAAGCTGGGTGCTGATTATGTGTGATGTTACCATTATCCAAAAATGGTTTCTGCGTATACATTGTATTTGGAAAGCTAGCGAAAACACTTTATGAGTAATGTGTGGCTGGCATAATCCATTGGATGTCACTCACTGTGGTTTAAAGTCATCATTCCATTAGTTCATGTCATATGTTTATCTTCATTTTCATTATTTACAATAAGATATATTGTAATATCACTCAATTTACCTGACTTTATTATATACTCGAATACGCGCTGATCAAAATAAATTTTCCACATCATATTCTTCAATTTACAAATTCCTGTTGTGAATGTAGTAGGATTGATGTACTATTACCAGTTTATATATTCATTTCAAATGTTCAATTGTTATTTATTAAATATTAGTTAAGCATGTATTTCAAATAAATCTTAAACTGTGTGTGAATCCGAGTCGATCTCGCTGTTCATATAATGAACATGCAAAATATCGGAACTTTTATTTAGTTTTCGTTTGTTACAAGCAATGTGGATTTAACAAAGGGATGGGGGAGTATATAAAAATAGTACTGGAAACATTATTTTTGGATCACCCCTTTGATTGACACATTGCGTGACGTCATTTTGCGACATTTATGAAATGTAAATTTGTACGTTGTCGTTCCGCGTTTGACTTTTCAATATATTGCAATTCGTCATATTGTTTTATGCTTTATTGTTGTGCAAGTCAAATAACATTGTATTCAGTTCTTTTGACATTGTACATAATTTATTTTAGCCGTATTTAGCCGTACGATTCTCACATGGGCTTGAACTCCCAGAACTGGAGCGCTGTTGTTACGGCGATTAAACACGCCCCCTTTCCCCGTAGAATATAAATACGTTTGCTCTGCGGCGATTCTGTCTTCCTGCGGCATATTCCTGTCGTGTTCTCACGTCAAATTGCGTGCAAATCTTCACATATTCCGGTAATTGTATAGCGCATTCTTATTATATTAGATCTATTGTTAAAATTGCATCGAGCGGTTCGAAATTGTCGCCATTTGCGGTCGCATTGCAGCTATATGAACGTGGTTTTGAATTACGTCGCGTTTGTGACCAGGTTTGACCTTCAATCTCCCCAATGTCGTTTTCAGAACTTGGCTTTCCGGAATATTTTTAAATTTCAGGTGAAGCCGCTTTTGCAATATGTGTTCCTGTTTTCCGGAAAGCGACAAGGAAAATAATTTTTCCGTGAAAATAACAACTCGGCAAAAATTATTTCAAAATAGCAGGTATCTCAATACATATGTATTGAGATACCTGCTATTTCATCATATGATGAAATTCATTTAAAATTCCCAATATTTTACTTCCATAAATATCCTGTCATTTGATGTCGTCTGTTTCGAATTTCTTTTATGTGTATTTTTGCGCTTCAATTCTTTAGAAATAAAATTATTTCCTCAGAGGTCACTGGAAGGACAAATTGTGGATCAATAACTGTGCCAAAATGTCACGTGTTTTTTACAAAAACTATTTTAACGTTCCTTAAATTGCAAGTTGGAAAGAGGAAACTTTGATGCAGATTAAAAAAATTTAATTAAAGTTCTTGTTAACCTAAATATTTGCCGATGTTGTTCACCTTGTCATGTTTCCAAGCTAAAATTCCTTATATTTTGCACCAGTAGAAATTTCTAAGTGGACATTTAAATGTCTGCATAATTTTACAGGTTTTATTTTGTGCAGAATATTTTCTTCACAACCAATTCTAGTGCATATAAATTTTCTGGATTCGGTTTTTCATGGGTTGCATTTTTCGGTTGCCAAAGGTTTAGATACTTGTGACATGTGTAGGTGTTGGACGTGTTAAAGAGTGATGTAAGTCTTAAGACGAGTGTGACAAAACAAACTGAACCATTTAATTATAAGTGGCAAATAATATTACAGGGGAATGCAGAAATTGCCGCAATAAACTTGATTATTCACTGGTCTGGTGAGACAAAAGTTTAGAAACGAGGCAATAATAGGTAGTACAAAAAGTTGACATATCATGAAAGACTTGGACAAATTTACCCAATTAATTGGGCTGCAATTTATATGTCCAACATGTCAAAGGTCCTCTGTCAGTACATCATCAGACTGAGGCACCAATAAAATATGGGGAAAGGACATGAAATAACTGTGCAGGAGAAGGCAAAGATATGGGCTTTACGTAAGCAAGGCAAATCCCTGAAAGAAATAGCTACCAGCTTAAAAAGATCAGTACCTGCTGTGTCAAGACACCTTAAAGAAATAGAGAAAAGAAATGAACAAATTCTACCGGCAAAACCAAGATCGGGCCGACCAAGGAAGACCACCAAGAGTCAGGATAGACAGATTTTAAAATGCGTTCAGCGAAATCCAGTCTCGTCATCTGTTGAACTTGGCAAGAAATTGGGACATATGCACATCAGTCGTAAGACTTTAATACGTCGCATGCATGAATTTGGAATCCATTCCCGTGCTGCTCGAGGTTTAAAGGTGGCAAGACAACGTCAGAATCGGACAATTCAGAAGTGAGAAAACTTTGTGCAACCCCAGGCCAAAAGTTTAGAAAGTTGTGGAATGTGTGGTTGTCACACCTTGGTCACACTGGGAAACATTTGATGTACTGTATTTACATTACAATTGATGCATACAGTGATCAAAGCAAGAAGATATCCATGTTATACATGTATTTTATTACCCCTAAATTGTCCATGGAATACTATATTATACGTTTCTAAACTTATGATCTGTTGTTTTCCTGTTTCTAAACTTCCGTCTCGTTATAGATCTCGACCAGTGAATAATATCTTGATAATATGTTATGGCAATGGCTGCATTCTGGAGTATGTTTTTACAGTTTATAATCAAATGATTCAGTTTGTTTTTCACTCTTTTTTTCATAGACATGTGGCAACACCTGTGCACATTTCACAAGTGTCTAAACTTTTGGCCACATCTGTTGAGCCTAAAGAAGACTATTGTGTTTTCAATTCGAAACGTTGTGTTATAGTTTATTGACAAGTGTTCTGTATACCAACAGGGAAACTTTGAAAATGGTGCACTTCACCTACCTGTCACAGGAGAAACAAGATGAGCTGAGGAATATTGCGCTGGCCATTGTCGCACCCGGAAAAGGGATCTTGGCTGCTGATGAAAGCACTGGCAAGTTTCACAATACGTTTGATTTAGAAACTCTTGATGGTGTACCTAATTTGCTACATTTTAATTTAGCCACCATCGGCAAACGCTTCACGGCCATCGGAGCCGACAACACCGAAGAGAACCGACGTCTGTACCGTCAGCTTCTGTTCTCCTCTCACGATGTCCTGTCGGAGCACATCAGTGGTGTGATCCTCTTCCACGAGACCCTGTACCAGAAGGCCGACGATGGTACTCCGTTCCCAGAGGTGCTCCGCAAGAAGGGCATCATTCCCGGCATCAAGGTCGACAAAGGTGTAGTGCAGCTTCTGGGTACCGAAGGCGAGACTACCACGCAAGGTAACAGGCAAACAAACTCATTCCAGTGAAAACTTTATTATTAATTTGTATTTTATTTAATTTGAAAGGCCTGGATGACCTCGGTGTTCGTGCAGCGCAGTACAAGAAGGATGGATGCCAGTTCGCCAAGTGGAGATGTGTCCTCAATATCGGCAAGAACACTCCATCTCCATTGGCCATCCTGGAAAATGCTAACGTGCTCGCGCGCTATGCCAGCATTTGCCAACAGGTTTGTTATAACACATCACACTATTGTCTGCAATACGAGGTGCAATGAATTAATGTTTCTTGACACAGAATGGGCTCGTGCCAATCGTGGAGCCTGAAGTGCTTCCCGATGGAGACCACGACCTCGATCGTGCCCAGAAGGTGACTGAAAAGGTCCTCGCCGCCGTCTACAAGGCCCTCAGTGACCACCACGTGTACTTGGAAGGCACCCTCCTCAAGCCCAACATGGTGACTGCTGGCCAGAGCTGCCCCATTAAGTACACACCCGAGGATATCGCACGTGCTACCGTGCAAGCCCTTCAGAGGACTGTTCCTCCAGCTGTTGCAGGTGCCAAAAGTCAACACGAACTTCAGATATGTTTGTAATGCAGTGAATATAGCATTGTCAATTTGTATCCATCAGGTGTAACGTTCCTGTCTGGTGGCCAGTCTGAGGAAGAAGCATCGGTGAACCTGAACGCCATCAACCAGTACGTTGGCCGCAAGCCGTGGGCCCTCACCTTCTCCTACGGCCGTGCTCTTCAAGCCAGTGTGCTGAAAGCATGGGGGGGTAAGCCGGAAAGTGTCCAGGCTGCTCAAGAAGAGCTGTTGAAGCGCGCCAAGGTATGTGATAGTTTACAAAAATCTTGCGTACCGTTGTTTTTGCACCTTGATATGTGCATGGTGTGTGATGAACGAGATTCCTTTAGGCCAATGGACTCGCTTGCCAGGCCAAGTACACACCTGGGACCTTCGCTAGCGCAGCTGCGGAATTGTCCAACTTTGTCAAGAAGCATGCGTATTAAGTTGCCAAACATTTGCATGCATTCTCCGTATGTTTATAGGTAGTTAAACATTGATATAATATGCACAAAATGCAGCTATGAAGTCATGATCAAATATTTGCACTATTGCATTAGTTTTTTTTTTTTAAACTTTCCATTTGTGTTGAAGATTGAATACAGTACAAATAATTGGTTGCTTATCTGGATGCTTTGCACAGTTAATTCACATCAATGAAGTGTTTATTATTAATGTATTTAAAATATTTTGGTATTTCATCTGGATTTTATTAGGCCAATGGAGATGCTGCGCTTGGAAAATACGATGGTGGAATCGCTGGTGCTGCAGCCAGCGAAGGGCTCTTTATCAAAAATCATCAATATTAAGTGGAATCCTGCGTGTGCACTTTCTTCGTAGTATAGGTAACCATCAAATGTTTAAGCTGTTAACATGTTCGTTAGTGTTCTCAAAGTAGTCACTGTTCAAAATAGTTGCTAAATACTTCATGTTGTTGCATTTGCTGAATTTGATGTGAATTTCCTGTCTCACCAAGTGGGAGAAAAAGCATTAAAAGTTGAGCCAAGTTAAAATTGGAAGGTTTGTTTTGTTCGGAAGTAAATGTTAACAAATTAATCACCACTCTGACAGTACAATAGTAATTATTTAAAAAAAATGCCAGCGAATTTAAGGGTAATTGGACTGGGATTTTCGGTACAGCCACAAAATACATTACATTGAAGTACATCAAGGTTTGTACATCCAAGATTTCATTTAAGTGTTTCGCAAATTCTACACAGAAATGTAGCGTGTTTGATGAGAGATGGCTACCACCTCACGCCGGTGTCATCTTCGTCCTCATCTCTGGTGACTTGGATGAGCAACGGGTGGTGTTGATCGGATGCTTTGCTTTTACGGATTTTGTCCAGTTTGTTGCGCAGGTCACTTCCAGAGCTTCTCGTCGCAGCTGCAGAATCCACTTTAGAGACTGGGTATCTGATCTTGGTACGCAGATCTGTTACGGAACCGACAGCGTAGTCCGCATCGTCAAGCGAGGGGATGATCGGCTGGTCTTCTACTTCCAAATTCATCATTCTGGCATTGGTTCGTATTCTGAACACATTCAAATAGTGCAAACTTTAATTTAAAAATTCCAGTATTTTCAAGGATACTTATAACTTTTCCCCAGGACACAAATAATTTGAAAAATAGTTACATGACAAACCACATTAATCCCTTAAACTGATGAATAAGTGGAATGAACCATAGAATTTCAAGTCTCATGCTTAATTGGTATTTTGTCCAAGCAAATTAGAAGAGGAACACAGAAATCAATCCAGGATTTCAAGTATCAGTAGACGCCCTGATACAAAGTATACATTTACCTCTTTAATTTTATTTCTTCATCGTCTGCGTACATCCTCATCCTGAATTTCCTTGTGGGTTCTTTGTAATCTTGTAAAAATAACGTAGCAATGTATAAATACTGTATTTTGTAAACCCACCTTAACACAAAATAATACCTCCAGATTCCCCATCTTCATCATCGTGCGTGGATTTATTACGATTTGAGTAAGGTTTTCTGTGGTGGAGCTTATTCTTGAGCGACTTGCTTATGATCCCCTTCATGCCTAAACATTTTGTAAGAAAATTGCAGTACAACTTAAAATGTGCTTGCAAGTTAATCCATATGGTACGTCCCGATAACCGTACCGCCGAAATTAGGATTCCCGTGCTTTTGGTAAAAATTACTTCTCTTTTCAGCTCCCGGCAACTTTCGATCGGACTTGAAAGCGAACCTCATGAGAAGTGCTCTGGATTTGGCATCGGGGTTCCCTAACCTCCACGTACCCGGTGGTACTGGCACTCCGACATCCAGGAAGCTGATCTCATCTCCGGGTACATCTACTTTGTCCGGCTTGAGTGCCTAGGTGGTGCAACAAGTGTCAATGTGGGAGACTTGGAAGGATACACCAAGGTAAAACTTGTTTCTAATTTTATACGTACATCTGGTGTGTCTGAAGGTAGTTCCCCTTCCTCTTCGGCATCCTCAACTTTAGTTTCTGCCTTTTCTGTGTTACCCAATAATCTCCTCATATTAATGCAAAACAAAAGGCGTGCAACGGTGCACTCAGTAGTAAAAAGCACCAGTGTCTATGTGGTCCTTGTGGGGTGTTTGGCGAGAGATAGGCCGACTGAGGTTCAGCAAAGCTTGAGCGGCTGGTTCCGGTTCAGTCCAAACCACGTTGCCTTTAAATGCAAAACAAGTTGAGCCCATCAGCAGGGAAAAATGGAACCATGGAGTTAAAAAGTAAAAACAAAAATGTGGTTAGTTAATTACATGAGAAGTCGTTAATCCATTCCACAGAAAGTGGGGAAAAGTCTTTGAAATAACTGATGACGTCGTCGGTGTCCATGTTGTCTACTCCTTTAATGTGAATCGTATCAAGACGTGGTATTTTACTTGATATACCTTTCTTCGATTGTTTGTCGTCGTAACCAAAGCTGGAAATAAATCAAGCAATTTATAATTATATTAAATTGCGATGATAATTCAATTTTATTTTTTTTTTACTGCAAACGTTTTTGCATAGTAATATTTTTCTTTATATAGTATAATTTAAAATGGTCTTGGGTTTGTTTGTTTACCAGATTTTTATGATCCGACAAATTACCATTTTGGAATGGATATTTAAATTATTAAAGTATGGCACAACTACATACAAAAATGTAATTTTTTCCATTTTATGCGTTATATATGTTTGTGTTTATTTATCCCTGTGTTTATATACCTTGCATACAATGATTGGATGGCATCTTCAGAAAACACTTCAGCCGGTTTAATATCATCTTGGATATTATCGTTTTTTTCTTGAGAAACTTCTATTTCCGGCGGCTGCTCGACCTAAACGAATGATTGAAACGGTATAACAAAGATCGATCGGTACAAATTGTTATTTTTCTGAGTGAAATTTAGGACACTGACGATTACCACACTTTCAATGCTTTCAATAACGATCGGTTCGGCTGCAATTTCCAGTGGCTCGATCGTAGTCTTTTCGCCAATTTTAAAATCCTCATCCGGAAGAGGCACATTTAATAAATCATCGGCGTCCGTTTCCATATCTTCAACAACATCGTTCGGATGCCCCAGCTCCGAAGACAAAAAGGTACCATTCTCGGCCATGTTTACGTTCTTTACGAAAATCACGCATACCACGGTACGCAACTTTATTGCGTAGCATCATGACAGTCTCGTGCAACATCAACTTGCACAACGAAGCACGCAACATCTCTTGCAATAGTCGCCAGCAATAAAGTTGCGTAGGTGACGACTACCAAACGTGACGCCGCCGGTGTGACGCTGACGGTATCGGTATCGTATTGAACTGTATCGTTTCGAAAGAAAATGGCGGTCAATACGATGGACGCGAATTTGAGTTCTTCTCCGGTTGTACGTTTACGGCGATTATTACACTGTGTTACTTGGTATTTCAGGTTATTAAATTGTGGTATTATGTTTCAGTATCGCTTCCAATTAGCTTTGGCAAGTCCGATCGTTCGAAGATGTTACGAATTATCTCAAATAATGGAAGAATCCAGCGTGAAGGTTTGGCAACTTTGGTTTGCAATGATAATTAGTATTCAGTTAATGATCCTTGAAATAATGCGACAATTCTGTTAATAGGATTTACAGGTGCTGTTTGCGTTGCTGGTCAAGTCTGTGTTTGGATTCAACGGCCAGCAAGGCTGGGGTTTGAGAGTTATTCTGAAAAGCATTCAGCCTCAGGAATTTGACACCGTTCGTATTTTCCTCGCACCTGATGGACCAGTGATGAGAGCAGCTTACAGACTTCTCAGTGATAACTACCTGAAATACGAATTTCCAATTTGTTGTTTACCTGTAAGTAAGACTACTTGGTCACTTTGTGATCTCCCATATATGTAATTTAATTTTAATTTTAAATCTATAAACTTGTATATTCTATATAACAGACTGCGACTCAACAGCTGTTATTGCAAGGTGTCATTCCTGCATTCTACACTTCAAAACTTCAACCTCCAACACCGGGCCAATTACCAACAAGCATATATTTAAGTATCCTTCTTGAAATAATTACTTTTTTATAGTCCACGAGTCCACAAAGTGAAAATCCTTAATGCAGCCGAGATTCGTTCGATTACTTTGTCTTCCATCTAATTTATTTCCTGGTCAGCCCTCAGAATCAAAAGGTAATGATCAGAAAGTAATGTAATTTATGTAAATTAAATGCTTTAATTTTTAAATTTTACTTTGCAGGATTCGCCGAAGTGGGCAAATCTTGCCGAGTCAGTTTATCCACATATTATAGAAGATTTCCTTCGCTATTTTTTCCCGTACTACGGTGGAAGTGTTCCTCCAGCTCCTGTTCTGCAAAATGAATCATTTGAAACTCCTGTTGGGAGATCACAGCCATCATTATCACAAACCATGTACGAGTGCATCAACATAAACATATTCTCATTTACAAATTGACTAGTTTTGTTGTTGCTGCTAAATTTACACTCTGAAATAATTTCAGGCCGTGGACTATTTCCCATAATCCAAACCAAGTGTGTAACCAATTAGGCTCTGTGAAGTCGCTGTTTGGATTCAAAGATGCACCAAACATGCAAAAGTATTCTTTACCAAACCAATTTCTTACTTCTGCTAAACAACCATTAAGAGATAAACGTTTGTCAGAATCTTGGCGATCCGAAACACTAGCACAGGTTTGTATGGAGGTTTTGTGGCACTAAGCTTCATGTATTTTGTAATTTTTCTCTTATTTTCTCCTGTAGTTTTTCATGGAAGTTTGGCTAAATCATTACCGCGTTGATTTCTCACGCTCCAAGTTGATGAAAAACGAAAAGGTATAATTTGGGATTTATTTAATTGATGAGACCCTATTGTTTGACTTAAAGTTATTACATAATTACAGTCAAGAAGCTCATTGTTTGGCAGTTCTCATGGATCTTCTCTGGAGCAGTTGTCACAAGATGGATCGTACCAATCTCAGAATTCATCTTTCGCATTCACTGTACTAAAATTATTTCCAATATGTGTTCCACATTTCGGCTGCAACATTAAATGTTATTTTGTATATCAGGAAGCAACAGTTCCATCGCATGATCATGTCCGCATGGTTAGAATGTTGGTAAAGCACGTCCATTACTTTGCCAACAGCGCAGGAGACAACGCAAATAGTCCTCTGTACGATTTAAAAAAGTACTGAATTTATACATAAGTATCTAGCAATTTTATAACCACATCATTTGCTGTGAGCTGATGATAAACAATGCACTTCAGGGCCATCATTCCACATATGATGCAGAAAAAGCTGTACGGCTTCCTGCGACATGTCTTCGATCATTGGCCGTTGGATGCATCTTTTCGGACGGTACGATTAGGATTCTTACCTTCTGTGTAATTTTATTATAACGTTCATTTATATATGTACAGATTTTGGAAACGTGGTTGAGTTACATTCAGCCATGGCGCTACGCTGATTTCGGAACCGCTAACGTATCGCAGGATGATGATTTAGTGAGGAAAGTGGACCATAGATGGTGTGTGGCCTCAAAAACCAGTGTCAATCGCATATTAGAATGTTTTAACTTCTTTTTAAACAATGCATTTTGATTTAGGAAGCCATTTGTGGAAGAGAATTTAGCTTTCTACACGGTTATATTCCAGCAAGTCTTGCCGCATTTGCTCCGAATGGATCTCAGCGCGCCGAAAAATGCTTACATGTTATTAAGAGTGACGAAGGTAAGTTGTCTTGTGTTTCTCGCTTCTTGTTGGCTTATTTGTAATGTTGCTATTCTATATATTATTTTAGGTATTTTCTCAAACGAACCTTCGAAATTTCATAAAGGAAGGTGATGCATTATATATGTTAATTATTTTATGTGCACATACATATTGTCAGTTTGAATTGCACACAGTGCAACTAACAAAGGGATATAATATTCATTTGTAAAAACTGTAAATTGTCTACAGCTGAGGATGCAATGCAAGAACCAATGTCACGGTTAGGAAGCGGGATGTCCGGCGTGTCCATGCGGTCACCGACTAGCTCTTTACTGAATGAAACAAGACGTGCCACATCAACAAGACAGCATCTTTTTGAGTTGGAAAACACCGGGTTTGTTTACTCACGTATGTTTGGTGAAGAAACCCTGCTTCAAGTAATTATACATTGTGTGAATCAATTGCACGTGGACATGAAATTTATTTCCCAGTATGTATAGTTGTATTTTTATTTTATTGAAGGTGCAGCATCTTTTGGCTGTAATAAGACAAGCAAAAGATTCGGTTATAGCTTTCCTGCAAGCGGAAAAAGCCCATAAAAATAAGGGATTTCTAAGCAGCTTGCTAGAATCGCTACAAAATATTTTTGAAACCGATAACCAAGACCTTGCGAATGATGAACGATCTCCGGCAAATATGCGCAAAGTTGAGCAACATTTAGACTTGGCATTCTCACATCTCTGCACTATTTTCAATGTAATGTAAATAACAATAAGGTGGTTTTTAGTAGTTTTTGTTGTTGAAATTATATGTTTTTTTCTTTTAAGGTCCCACCGTGCGTCAACTTGTCCGCGCATCAGATGTCCTTCGATAACAGTAATGCGTCTGTGCAGTCTTTTGGAAGCAGCTTTATAAGTTCGCAAAATGTATATAATATTGTATTCGTTTGAGCTTTGAGATGAAGTTTGATTGAAAATAATATGGAATGTATTTTTATAGAATTTGAGTGATGTGCAGAATGGGGCGATACGACATGATATTTCGTATCAAGGTGATCCAGATTTACAGCCGATACGAAGTTATGAGGTGGCATTTCTTGTACGCTTACTGTACCAGTTGTCAACCTTCATTAACAATAAGGTAATTTTAAAAAAGTTGGTTTAGCAAGTGTTGATTACATTATACGGTTAAAATAAAATTTGATTGAACTTGAAAATTTTTATTGATTGCAGTACGGGCTTGTGATTGGTCAACTGTTCGAGAGAAGAGATTTGTTGGGCAGAATATGTCGACATTACATCCAAGCACCGATGGTTTGCCGTACGTTCAAGAAAGACTCAAGTCCCGGGTCACGGCACAGTCACGTATTACCTCCGCGAATCAGCTTGAGGTCGTTCGCCAACCAAAAGGTGATAGTGTGTGCATTAATCGTTATCGCATTTGCTTACGTCGTATACGGTATGGAACCGTTTATGATACTGTTTGGTTTGATGGTTTGTGCAACAGCGTACCCCTTTCTTACCGCACTGTTCACGTTTTTCAGATGAAATTTCAGTTGTGCGTAAGCTAATCGTGTTTTGCGCTGATATGATTTTACATATCGATTACAATTATATGTGCGTATTAAATGAATTCTAAGTAATCGTTCGATTGTTTTTGCAATAGTCTCGTCACAGATATATTTTTTCGTAATGATGTGGGCGGGGCTTTGTTTTCTCTCTGACCGGAATATAAATTTGCACCGCATTTGCTAAGTGCACATTTGAAAGTTACTGAAATGTTTCTAATTTCAGGATATTATTTTTTAAATGTGCTGTCGTGAGGGTTGTAGTTTTTTGTATGTCTGAGCAGCATATTTTCAAATATTTTACGCAAAGTGTAGTAAACGGCTTGATTTGAAATTTGAAATTCGCGGGCACAACGTTCGAATTCGACGGAGGTTGCACTTATTTTAACCACTCCCCCATGTTACGATTGATCCACTCTGACGAGTAATAGCTTCCCTGGAGTCTTATCATTGGTCGTCAAGGCGTGGGTGTGACCCCGGTATTACCCAATTGGCAGCATTCTCGCAAAAAACCCGTCATTTTTCGCATTCTGCCGGAGGACGTCGTGGAGGAAAGGTGTTGCGAGAGTGACCAGCAGAATGGATACCCGGAAGCCGAACGTTTTCCGCAATCCGTTCGGGAGGTCGACGATGGTTTTCGGTGCTGCTGCCGCAACATCTAGCGCTGGGCCGACATCGTCGGCCAAGAGTTTGAAAGGCATCGTCGCAGGTGAAATTAATTTTCTTCCCGTTCCGTGAAAATAAAGGCGCCATTATTATTAATTTACGAAATGGTAGCTGCTATAATCTAGTTCAGTATATTCACTTGCAGCTCCAATAAAAAAGAACCTCAAAATATATATTAACAGATAACAGATAACAGTATGATCATAATAAATAACGACGGAAAGAGTAAAATATTCTTGAGCATGAGGTATTTTTTTTCAACCAATTATTGACCCCCTATGAACCCAGCCATGTTGTTTACAGAGCTGAAAATTGAGAAATTAATTGCTAGCTCTGTAATATGATATAATGACCTTATTAAATGTCGAAATGTAATTTCATGATTTTATATGGTAACAAAAACCCCACTCATTTCCCCGTGTTGTTTTTCAGCGTAACAACCATTATAATTACACAGATTTACATCTATAATGGGCAATTAAGTACTGCATTGTTTACTTGTATTGATGGTATTTTTTAGCATCCGTATTCCTTGCTGAATTTTTACTTGCGCAATTCTATTGCACGGTAGTGTTGCGCGAGCAATGTTTGTATTGGGAATAACATTGCGATATTGCATTGAAGTTAGCTGCGTGCAAGACAGTTGCAATGGACCTCTGTGAATGCATGTTCACCTGGTTCACCTTGAATATATTCATGGATAACTGGATTAAAGTTTAAAAGAAGTGTCCAAGATAAAAATTGTGCTATATCATTGGTCCAACAAAAAAGTCAATTTTTCCACCATAGACAGGTTTCCACCATTGTACTTTTTGAATTTCAGGTGGTATCACTGGTGGAATCGAAATCTGCATCACATTCCCTACTGAGTATATAAAAACCCAACTGCAACTGGATGAAAAATCAAAGACCGGTGGAACCCGTCAGTACAATGGCATTATAGACTGCGCTAAGAAGACCATCAAGAGCCACGGTGTCCTGGGACTGTACAGAGGACTCAGCGTACTCGTGTACGGCTCCATCCCAAAGTCAGCTGTCAGGTTAAGTATTATCCAAACATGTACATTTACTATTACATGTTTCACCCTGAAGTAGAAAGCTTTATTACTTCGCGGTTCCAACTTTCACAGGTTTGGGACCTTCGAGGAACTGAAGAAACGCAACGTGGATCAAAAGGGGAACTTGTCTCCAATTAAAAGGATGCTGTGCGGATTGGGAGCCGGAGTTGCCGAAGCCATCTTCGCGGTGACACCCATGGAGACCATCAAAGTGAAATTCATTCACGACCAGAATTCAGCAAACCCAAAGTTCAAGGGGTTTTTCCATGGTGTGCGTCAGATAGTAAAGCAGCAAGGTAAAGGAACCTGGACAGTGAAACTTATGTATTTGCAGTGAATTCTTTGTAATTACAGATTTTGGATTAAATGTACCGAACAGGTTTCCGAGGAACTTATCAAGGCCTTACTGCTACTTGTTTGAAGCAGGGAAGCAACCAGGCAATTCGCTTCTTTGTCATGGAATCTCTGAAGGATTGGTACCGTGGTGGTGATCCGAAGAAACACGTCAACAAGTTTCTGGTTGGGATGTTTGGTGCCGTGGCCGGTGCGGCTTCCGTGTTTGGGAACACGCCCATAGATGTGGTCAAGACCAGAATGCAGGTCGGTAGATATGGTACACGCAACACAATTGTTTAAAGTACCTATGTATTAACTGTCATCAACTTGGTTTGTGTAGGGTTTGGAAGCTTCAAAATACAAGAACACTGTTGATTGCGCACTCCAGATCTGGAAGCACGAAGGCCCAAGAGCGTACGTGCAATTGAATGTGTATATAATAAACTCCAAGGATCATGTGATTTCTTCTGGAATTCTAATATGGAAATACTCTGTTTTGTTTTACAATTGCAGGTTTTACAAGGGTACAGTGCCGCGGTTGAGCAGAGTTTGTCTGGATGTTGCGATCACGTTCATGATATACGATTCGTTCATGGATCTCTTTAACAAGGTTTGGAAAACAGATTAACATCATGGCCAGGTGAGTGTGTAAGCCTTGGTGTACGTGCATTGTGGTAAGAAATTACTATAAGATGTCGTTTTAAATTATTGGTAGGTGAAAAACAATGTTTGGAAGGTTGGCGATGCGTATACGTTACCATTACATTATCCCGTAATATCAACCTCGTTTCTTGTAAACAGGTCTAAATGGTTGAATATCTCTTAGGACGTGTGAAAGTTGGAAGTATTATGTAGATGTATTATCTTGAGTGAATATTTTTGAATGGACACAACACAGTGAATATGGTTTTCGTGATGCCGTCCAAGTTTTTGCCTTTGTATTCTTGCAAAAGTTTACATTCAAAATTAGCTTTGGGTGTGTGTGCGCACATTTGGGGAAAATGCAATGAAGAGTTTTAATATTATAGGTGTATAATATTGGTATAGTATTATCATTCCAAGGAATTAAACTTAACGGTGATCATTCACCTTTAAGTTATCATTATTAAGCATATCACATTACTGTTTAAACTTAATTTTCTTCCTTTTTGAAAGTGCCAATTGACATATATATTGCTTACTAATATATATTATCAAGAGTGGATATTATTACAATGCGTACAATACTCTGTATCTTGATATGGTAATCTTATGAACTTTTTGCCCTAAAAATGATATTCATAATCTGTGTTTACAAATATTTGTATACACAGATTTTGGTCATATCTTATTGTCAAATGTACGTGGAATTGAACAACAAAAATGTTTCCATTCATTAAAACTCAAGGAAATATTGCCAGGCAGCAATTTATGTGTACTGATCAAGTAAAAGTTAAATTAAAATAACTGAAGATATTTCAAATGACTTTTTAGCTAATTTGTTTCGGAGAAATGATGCGGTGTTTGGGATTTTGGGAAATGGAGTTCACGCACGTTTGAAGTAACTTTATTGGAACATGATATACAGTGTATTTAGGACCAATGAAAATAAAGTACACAACTGGGAAGAGAACTGGAGGATGGATCAGTAGCAAACCTTGCTTAATAGTTTTAGGAAATGCTACGTCATAAATGCCAGTTAGACCTCTGTTGAAGTACTCATTTTCAGTTGGTAGCTGTGTAAATACACTATATAGATAATGCACAGGTGTTATCAAGTGGTGTCATTATTTAGGTGACTCGTTATGATGACGTGGAGATGTGGTTTTAAATTTAAAATATAGTGTATACATTATGATTAAAATTAAAGTTCTTCTGGGTGCTCAGCAGCTGGCAATGTTGCAAGTATATGCTCTGGTACTGGATCTTCGGGTCGATTTTTCTTGAAGAAGTTCTTGTCAAGAAGTAGCTGGTTACATTCCTGACGAGATTTCTTAGATAAATCGACTTTCTGTACGTGGCAAAAAATAATTTGAATTATTATTTTGCAATTAACAGCTGTTGCAAAAATGTGAATGTAGGATTTTTAAATAAATTAATATAATTACCTCTACGACTTCTCCAAGACTGTTGAGGTAAAACAATTCGGGAGATGCACCAGGGACTCGTTTAAATTCAGCTTGGGGGCTATTTTATAAATTGTAAACAAAATTGCAAATTTTTTTTAATAAATGTAATTTTTATCTATGCAACTTACTATAATGGAATGTCCTCGAAAATGAATTTCTTCACTTCAGGAAGACCATTCAAACGTCATCCACCGCAGCTCTGAAAGTATAATATCAATGAACTTTAATTATTATAATAATTATAGGCATGATTAAATATTTTATACCTCCACTCGAGCTCGTAAAATGCTATTATTATCGCTGGCAAAGCTACACCCGATGCATACTAGCATCAACGCTACTAATTGTAGCTTCATGTTTTAAATTATGTATTAAAATCTATTAAAAACCATCCGCAACGAGGTTTAAAACTGACTTCTGTGCGATATGACAGCGTATGAACTGCAATTTTATCAATGGATGTCGCCTACGCCCCGCCCATAAACGAATTCATGTGGAACTCGACGATTGGATTAGGCCATTTTCAACATAAGAATGCCACTTGGATGTTCCCCTATGTCCACTAAGAACCAATCACGTGCGGGGGCTTGGAAAGTGGGCGTACATATGAACGACAAAAGAGAAAATGTGATTGGTTGTTCATAGATAATGTGAGGTCATTTAGGTGGATCTCCTATCTTGCTAACCTAACCTAACCTGCCAACTCGCGGGCCCTTTATATTACCATATTACTTTGGGACCAATGGGCCCCTTGGATTACTTTGGCACCAATGGGCCCTTTTGGATTACATTGGGACTCTTGGGTCCTTTTGATCTTATTAGAAACGTAGAGTCCTTTACATCTGTTTTGACAATTTGGCCCTTTGGATCTGTTTAGGCAAAAAAAAGCGGCCAACTTATTTTTTCAATCCTGGTGACGTCACAAGATCTGAGCACTGAGCGGCCATTTTTGCGCTATATTGTGGGTGTGGCCAATGCTAGCCAATGATCTTGAGGCATGGTCGATGGCCACTCTCTCAGTAAAACGTGTAAAATCTTATTTTTATATAATTTCGGCGAGGATGTACAATTAAAATAATTTCACTGGTAATAATGACATTTTTTTCCAAGTTTTTAGCTGTTGAATTATTTGCAATAGATTAAAGTACTATATATGGATTCGTATATTAGTATAGTAGGTTCTGGAGGTTCTGGCAACACTGACTGGCGGTTGTCACGCTTTCGTGGTGTTAGTGGTGTGAAAACCTGTGTGTTTTCGTGAATTTTCAGTGAAATTTACGGTTATTCGCCAAAATGTCGCTGACATGCTCTAGTAAGTTTATTTCAGTAGTGTTTTGGTTGTTATTTTGCGACTTATAATGATAAGAATAGCGTTAAATATGTCCGATTTTCTAATGCGCATCGTTAAGCCTTTTTTATTCCCGCGCTGTGAATGCCATCAAAATATATTAAAAGTGATTAAATGTTTCGTTTTGCAGTCAGTAATGAAGTGCCGGAGCATCCTGTAGTTTCTCCTGTGTCCGGAAATGTGTTTGAAAGACGTCTCATAGAGAAATACATAGCAGACAATGGGACCGATCCAATCAACGGAAAGCAACTTTCGGAAGACATGTTGATAGAAATTAAAGGTTTAATTACTTTTGCAATCAATTTAAAACTCAAGGTGCTCAGTGCTATAACATATTTATGTTCACTGTTTCATTGTATTACAGTTTCACCTATTGTCAAACCAAGACCTCCTTCAGCAACTAGCATCCCTGCAATGCTAAAATCCTTACAAGACGAATGGGTATAAATTATTGTTTATATAATTTCAAACTCTAGTTTCCATAGTTTGTTAAAAATCACAAATGTTACTCAATTCATATTCAGGATGCTGTCATGTTGCACAGTTTCACATTGCGCCAACAATTACAGACAACACGTCAAGGTGACATCAATGTTGCGTTTTTCAAGTATCTAATTATTATTCCAGACTAATTGTTTTGCATTTTGGAAATTTTAACAGAGTTGTCTCACGCACTTTACCAACACGATGCCGCATGCAGAGTTATTGCTCGTCTCACAAAGGAAGTTACTGCTGCAAGAGAAGGTACCATCATAATCTGATGCACATTAACACCTTGTGAAAACACCATTTAATTAATTTGGTTTCCAGCTTTGGCTACTTTGAAGCCCCAAGCCGGTATTGCCGCTGTCCCACCTGGAGTTCAACAGCCGGTAAAAACATTGTTACAATAAAAATGTGATAGTATATGTTAGTAGTTACTGATTATGGTTAATGTTTAAACTGGTTTATTACAGAGCTATGCTGCAGAAGCAGGTGGAACTGCAGAGCAGCCATTTGAAGAGGCTGGACTCACGCCAGATGTCATTCAGAAGGTTGCACTTAATTTATTAGTGTATAATTATTTTGTTTCAAATAATGACAACAAAATTCTTCTTCTACAGCTACAAGACAAGGCTGCTATTCTCACTCAAGAACGCAAAAGGGTAACAACAACAATAATAAAATACAGTTGAGTTTTGTTACGTAGGTGTGGGAAATGTATTTTTGTTTTTAGAGAGGACGAACTGTCCCCGAGGATTTGGTCAAAGCGGATGACATCAAATCCTTCAAGCAGTTGGCATCTCATCCCGTTAGTTTTTGTTTTTATCTTATCTGGCTTATAATTCAATTGCATAAATAGATTACTAATAACATTGTACGACTTAACGTAGGGATTGCACAGCGCAAGCATTCCTGGTATTTTGGCCATGGATATTCACGGTGCCGACACGAGTAAGATCCTTACCGGTGGCAACGACAAAAATGCAACCGTTTTCAACAAGGACACCGAGCAGGTGATCTCCATCCTGAAAGGCCACAACAAGAAAGTCACGAACGTCATATACCATCCCGATGAGGTGATGCGATGTCCTAGCGGTGTAAAATGTTATTCTGTCATTGATGTAATTTGTATGTAATACACATTTTCAGGACATTGTGTTCACTGCATCAGCTGATGCGACAATCAGAGTGTGGCACGTGCCAACCTCGCAGTGCCTGCAGGTCATCAAGGCCCACGGTGGTCCCGTAACCGGATTGAGTCTTCACGCCACCGGTGATTACTTGCTCAGCACAGCCACAGATCAGGTCAGCTGTCCAAAGAACTACAAAGAATCACACACAGTGTTGATTTAGAGGAAATCTGAGTTATTTATTATTTTTCAGCATTGGGCCTTTACCGATATTAGAACTGGATGCGTGTTGACGAAGGTTGCCGACACTTCTTCCCAATCTTGTACGTAATTTAAATCTAGCGTATTCCCATTTCTTACATTGAGTTAAACGTTTTTATTTAAACCCCTGCTGCATTCAAGCTCTGACCAGTGCACAGTTTCATCCTGATGGTATCATATTTGGAACCGGCACATCGGACTCGATGATCAAGATCTGGGATCTGAAAGAGCGTACCAATGTTGCCAACTTCCCCGGACACTCGGGTCCCATAACTGCTATTTCTTTCTCCGAGAATGGTTACTATTTGGGCACGTCTGCTGATGACTCTTCCGTCAAACTATGGGATCTGCGGAAGCTGAAGAATTTCAAGACCATCACGTTAGATGATGGTTACGAGGTGAGCTGGCTTTTTTTTTTGGAACTGGTGCGGTTTCCCTAATTATCTGCCGCATTGTGATTCTGAAATGTATTCTTGTTTTCAGGTGAAAGACTTATGCTTTGATCAAAGTGGTTCCTATTTGGCAGTAGCTGGCACTGACGTGAGGTAAGTTGAGAGTTTTTAAATCAAAGCGTGAAGGTTTTTTTGTTGTTGCATTAGTCACGCGTCAAAATACATGTTTTTTCCCCCCTTCGTTTTATTCACAGGGTTTACTTGTGTAAGCAGTGGCAGGAGTTAAAGGTTTTTAATGATCACACGGCTCTTGCTACCGGAGTGAGGTTTGGAAGACATGCCAACTTCATCGCGTCCACCAGCATGGACCGGACTCTGAAGATTTACGGCGCGTGAACGTAAGCCGGAGAGATGAACCTACAAATAATATTTCCACATCTTTCATTGTAGCTTGCAAGTATCCTGCAATTTATTTTCTACATTTTATCATTATATTTAATAAGGTGTGACATTAGTACATCTTGTATCTGACGAGGTGTGGCGCGTGAGCCCCTTACCATAAATGAACGAAAGTTTCACAATGCTTTTTGATATCATTATGGAATGAGTGAAAATTGTCCCATTGCATTTACTTGTGTTTGCTAAACTGAAAGAAATACAATCAACATTTTGTTTTATCTTGTTTACTGTAAAATCATTTTTAAAAATCCAAACGTTTTCTATTCGATATATTTGGGATGTTAAAATTGCTTGGATATGATATGATGAAGAATAAAACCCATGCTGATAATTCATAGTTATTGTAGTATTATTGAGGGAAATATGTTCTTATCCGACTGTGAAATCAATTCAAATTGAAACATTTAGCATAATATAATGAATAATATCAAATAATGACATAGCAAGAACGTGTATTAAATTTTCTCTATCATTATTATAATACACAATGGTATTGTTTGCGAGCTTTCATGCACATCAAAGCGTACAGTAAAATCAAAATGCAGCTGATAATAAAAAGAAAATGGCGGTACAGTTCTGCCATCTAGAAAATAAATTCCCAAGGTAATTTCAATTTTTAATAATATTGCTGCATTAATTTATTTTTATTTTGATAGCATTATCTTTCCACTTTAGTTATTTCATTTTAAAAGTAGGAGGGCTTTTGTACGGTGCTTAAATTATATAAATCGGTTTATTATAATTTTATTTCGCAGCTAAATTCCTATACACAACTAAAATCTATGCAAATGTGCTAGATTTTGCACGCGATAAGTCAAGTTTCATTTAACGAGTTTTAATTTTCCTAAAGGCTACATTTTTAATAATGCGTAACGTTGCTATTTTGTAATCGAAATTTGGGCGGGAACAAATATATACTGGGTTACGCAGCCTCGTTCAGGCGTACCTCGATAGATGGCAGCACTGCGCCGGTAAGCTTGCCTGGCTGATAATGGTAAAACGCGGCAGCGAATCGGCGAATCCCGTGCATTCATTTGCTGGAAACGGTCGATGCCGGTCGTGTTTGAACATGTGATCTGCGTAGTATTTTCTTACGAGTTTTTCAAGTGGATTTATTAACCTAGCATCTCGAAAAAGGATGAACTTTTCTGCTGCAAGCATCTGTGCTGATTTGGATCCAAGGTAGACATTCTATTTTACACATTTTATAGTAATTTAATCCGTTCGCAACGAGGAAAAAAATTTAACGTCTGAACAGTTTGACCCAAGGTTTGACGTACGGATGTTCAATTTTTACACTTTCTATAGTACTGACAAGTGCATCTGTTTGTAGCCTAATGTCCGATAGGTCCGATTAAGTCTGTCGTTTGTCGTAGTTTGTCTAATAATTTTGTTGAACTCACTTTTTGAAATTTGCTTGAAATGTAGAATGCCAGGGAGCATTTAAAAAGGACGTTGTGCTTTAGATTTTCCATTCTGTATCTGATACGTATTACAGATTACAGTTACTGTTTGTGTGGGATTGATGATAAAAGCGAGGGATAATTTTGGATGAAACCCTTTTTATTTATTGTACTTTTATTTGAAAGCTTTCTAGAAGGCTGCACAAAAGTCCAAACTACACAAACAAATTTTGGACCGGATATTCATCCGTCAATTTCATTTTTTTTCCTATTTCTCTTCAAAATAGAACATTACTTATTTTTCTCTTTGTGTACCTTTGCCTGATATCCTTTATTTAATTGAGTTCCCTTTTTGAGGCTGATTCACCATATCCTGAATTATTTTTCATGATTTTTCTGCGTTGATTTTGATGCTAAAGTACAAAAAGGGGAGGGGCTTAAGTGCAGCGCAACAGGTTGTTTGAACAGAGCAAGGAACAGTGTATAGAGCACTGCATTTCTGATAAAGCACAATTGAAAAGGACCCTTTGCCCAAGGTCTTTTGCCGCAGGTGCACTTGTGAAAGCTTTCTTTATTTTGTCCCTTGAGGCGACCCCTACAGGTGAAAGTCAACATTAATCTTCAAGTTTTGCAATGTCAACAAGAATATATATTGCACTGAAAGCAAAATGATCAGTAAAGTATTCAGTTATGTAATATGAATAAAATATTGTATTGAAATACTAGCATTTTCCCAGAAAGTGATGAAAGTAAAAACAACTAATTTTGATAATCAGAATATGTAATGGCGTCGCCATTTTGGAACGTTTTTAAAAATTTCAAGCCTGGCTGATTTTTCCGTGGAAAATGGCGAATATACTCCATACTTTCATCGGAACGATGGATGCACACATAATGGTCGATATTTT
The DNA here is from genome assembly GCA_034696005.1 of Glomeris marginata. Taxonomy (NCBI): domain Eukaryota; kingdom Metazoa; phylum Arthropoda; class Diplopoda; order Glomerida; family Glomeridae; genus Glomeris; species Glomeris marginata. Next base: position 6,203 of record JAQFZQ010000083.1, on the reverse strand, counting down.
ACGTGAAATTGTGTAGTTTTCGACCAGTTTTAAATGAAGAATCGGTTATTTTTGGGAGAAATTTTGAGACATTCGAAATCAAAGATGGCGTCGGTGTTGCCGTTTTCGCTCGAATTACACAGTATATTTATTTGCAAAAAAAAAGTATTTGACATCCGGGAATCATGGAAAGGTAGACACTGTTGCTGATTGCATTTTGTGATGCGAAATAAAATTGGGCGTGGTGGTGTACACTACTGTATTATTGCTATTATATTACATTGAATGAATTATTTACTTGGGATCATGTCCATGTACAAATTGTCGTAAAATAAAATGAAACGGGGAATTATATTACGCTTCGTTAAATTGCTTCTGGGTATCCGTTTCCATTTTCTACTCTCCTATAATTAAATGAATGAATTTTTTTTCCCTTTTACAGTTTTTATCTTTTATCTTATGTATTTTTTCTTTCTATTATGAACAGAAATAACAAGAGGATTCAAGTAGTGCGAAATGGAGCCAATGGCTTGAGAACCAAAGTTCTGCCTAATCAACAGGTAAGCTACTTGAAATATCTATTGTTATTTTACTGTCAATGTTTAAATTGTTTTTAATATTACTGCCACATGTGAAATCAATGTAAAGTCCTTGCTTTGTGTAATCTAATATAATTTGTATAATTGTTTAAATATTGTCATATGTGCTTATAATTTGTATTTTTTATTTTGAAGTTTTTAAATGAATGCTGTTTAAAAATAACAATAAAGTTTGAATATTATTGATAAACTGATGTTTTGTTACATATTAGGCCTATGTGTTGCTGGATGTTTTAAATGTAAATAAAAAACAATACATGTTGGAAGTTTCTTTACATGTGCAATATTATGCAAGAACACGTTTCTTGCAAGTTTTGCATAAATATCCCTTTCATGTTTGGAGGTTGGGTTGATATTTTTTACTTTCCTTATTTTTCTGATAATATTTTTCACTGATAAAAGAAGAAAAATGGCGGCAAAACGGTGACTTTTGTGAGTTGTTGCCACGGTGACCTAAACAGGCTGTTGTGTTGGAGATGGTCGGTGTTGTTGGTGGTGGTACTCGTACACTACACACATGCACATGTACAAAGGCAAAAAGGGAAAAATAGTTGGGAAAAAAAAATGGAGAATTGCTTTGTGGATTAGCCTGAGGTGGTTTCCCATGCCCTGCCCCGCTGAAAAGGTTAACAGAGATGGGGATCTTTCAGCTGATGGACCGCCCCGAAACCCAAACCCCCCTTTCCATGTTTTCTCCTCCCCGTAATATAACAAAAGTCCCGCAGTTTCCTTTTCAAAATCTCTCTCTTCCATCCCCCCTATTTCCTATTTTTTGTGCACCTATTTTGAACGTCCAAGTGCATTGGAAATTCGAAACTGGCGCCTGATGATGACGTCATCCATGGAACCAATGGAACCAATGGAACATAACCCAACAAAAAAATTTCCACGACGCCATGATGGCGGTCAAGGTCCCATTGAATCACCATTGAATCAATGATTGAATATTCATTTGTTGTTCTATATAGGGTCTTTACTGTCATGGAATTCCTGGAAATTTGAAATTGGTCATGGAAATTAAACCATTTACTGTTTAATATTTCAAAATTTTCAATGTTTATACACCATATAGACAAGTTTTCCAGGATAGAGAGGTTTCTTAAAAACATTTATCATGCAGATAGTCTACGGTCCCAAAAAATGTCACATTTTCCACCATAAACAGGTTTCATTGAATCATAAAGAACTGAAAAACAATGAATAATTTGCATAAGCTGCATGTTATTCTTGTTGGACAGGTTGCATGGCAGGAAAACCTGTCATTGCAGGATGTCTCTAAAAACCTTTCAGAGACGGAAAATAGTCTGACATACGATTGAGCTTGGATATTTCCAGTTTTGAAAGGTTTCTTAACAGTTTATCACTGTTTTTGCTGTGTTATTTATTACAAAAATACACATGGTATAATTTGTGGTTATATTTGGCGTGATTTCGTCAGTGTAAGTAAATAACAGGAGGATTTCTATATTTATCCTTGAAGAAAATCGATTTGATTCAACCGTGAAAAATAACAAAGACTTTTCAAAGTTTGAAACGTTTGAAAAGAAAAATAGGAACACTTAAATAATGATTTGTAACCATGCAGCAGCAGTGAAAAACCCTCCCATTGTTTCAAGCTGCTCGATAATTTTTTTTTAAATATAAAATTTGCTGCTCACGTCTGTCGTATTTTCATCCTGTTTTAAATGAGCACGAAGAGGAAATTTTTCCATGATTTACAAGAAAGATTTAAAAAGGAAAATGCGAAGAAAAAAGGAGTGACAGACGCCCAGGATCGTGATGTTGGAAAAATGCTGTGACTGTCTTCACAAAACCCTCTCTCTATCTCTGTGCATGAGGTGCTTCTGAATCAATTATATGTTGGCATATACTACTAGTATATGCCATTAACCGGTTACCACCACCAGAAGAAGAAATATCACGTGAGTGGTCATGTTTTCCATGATTTTTTTGTTCCATCACTATTTTTTGTTCCCTTCAGAAAGTGGTTTTAACTGATGCTTTTTGTTTTCACTATATGCATGATTAGCATCAGTGGGAAAAGAACAATGTGAAACTTTAACACAGGAAAATACATGAATGAAGCCGGAGGAATATAAGCAGAAATCCCACGATTGATGTATAATACATGTAAGTATATATGAAATGGTTTCATTTGTAATTATTCTTGAACAAAGTGCTCAGTGAATAATCTTTAATTTTATTTTGTCGAAGTTATACGCAATTTAACATGTAAACATTAAATTTAATGGTAAACAACAACTGTAAACAGACAACTTTTACTCTTACAACTTTCTGTATAAAAATCTTCAATATAATTTGTTACAAAATTTAACATTATTTAATATGTGTATAATAGGATAAATTAATGGCAACCAATTGTTTTTACCTCTGTATTAATTAGCAATTTATCTTACATTAAATTAAACATAGAAGTGCAAGTTTATTATTGTTTCCAAGTAGTAAAACTACTTTATAATATTATATATTAATAGTTTTTGAAATGAGATCTATATCTACGAGTCTTCTTTATGAAATTGAATTAAATGTAGAAATAAAATGCTAGATTAATTTTGTTAACTGGTGAGGAATAATAAATTTGCTTTAAAACGTTCAAAAAATTACGAATTTCTGGAATATTTGTAACATATGTTCCTTAGTAGATTTGTTGTATATGTAAAAATGTAAATGCTAACATACTACTGGACATTAGGTATATTACCTGTATTACAATATTGTGTAATATAATTTCACATTTGCCCTATTATAAACACAATGCTTTAATTCCACATTTGTCCCAGTCGCTTTCTTTGTAATTTTGACTGTGTGAAGTGTGCGTAAAGTTGTACGCAGGATTGTAATAATCTAGAATGGTTTGTGTTTTTTGCACTGCAGATTCACCGCAAGAGATGGAAAAGAATGCGATTTTAAAGTTGCACCTCGATGTGTATCAAGGTGTAGCGAAGGACAATGGCTTTTACCTTTTTGGTACGTGGACGTCGTCAACTGGCCGTGAAGTAAAGCAAGCCAAGAGAATCCTTGTACATGTCCATATCGAGTTGACAACCTGTAGACTTGTTTGTTGTTTTTTGTTATAAGTCCGTTTGACCCAAGTGGAGGTCACATGCAAGTATTTTGTATGGCAGACTTATTTTAATTTGGAGCGAAATAATGCATTGTTCTGGTTTGATAACCGTGAGAGCAAAAGCCATGTTATTGTAGTAGTACATGTATAGTTAGTTGTTTTATAGCATTCTTGCTGATGTTCCTCTTCCTGTCTTTTTAAAGATTGGTGCTGCACAGACTCCGCTTGTTATACCTCCGCGTGCTCTTCGACCAAGAATCTCCAAATTGGAATGCTTGGAAGCAAAGGTAAAATGATCATTTGCTTTTAATGTGGTGTGATAGTATTGTCAAAATTATATAATGTAATGTAGGGAATGTATACATATACAATATTTATAGTAAGAAATTTCATGGAAAACTGGATTTTGAGTTGGTGCTTATTTTTGCGTGTGGGAAGATTTGAGTGTTTAGAAAGAGAAAGTAATTTGTTTGATGGCATGGAAGGGAAAATGCTGCTCACTGCATAGTATTAAGTTACCTTAGTCATCCATGGGTCTGTTTTTGCAAAACATGTCACAGATTCATGAATATTGAGCAGTTTTTGCTTTCGCTGGAAAACGTAGGCGGAGAGTGATAGAGGTTTCTGTGAAGGGAACAAGGAAGTTTCAGGGTTGATGTTCAGAAATAATATTAGTACTACTTGAAAATACATATATCTTAACAATTGAATTCAAAAGTAGATGTCAAACTTTTTAAGGATAATTTATTCGCATTAAATCAGTATAGGCCTAAAGTACAAGTGAAATTGAAAATTGTAAAATTAAGCCTGTGTTTTCAAATGTTGTGGAACTTGCAACTGATGATAATGGTGTTCAAGCTTGCTTGCAATCTTGATATTATATTCGTACCTGTTGGATTTTTATTATTTATATTTATGGTTTCATGCAATTGTTTGCAAAAAAAGAAAGAACTTGAAGCCATTGAAACTGCCAGTGAAGGAAAGCATATGAATTACTATTATCATGTAATGTAAGGCCATAATTTATTTATTTACTTCCTTTATGGGAATTGCAATTTCCTTACATTCAACCAGGAAATAACTTTTTGGCAAATCATTTATAGCTTTTGTAAACGGTTAACACAAAAAACTACTTACTTTTTTATCATTATATTAGGCAATAACATAATATTAAAATTCCTTCATATTACTATTTCCTGCGTGCAACATGCAATACTTTGAAATTACTTATTATAGATGTAATCATTTAAAGTTGCCTATCAACCAAAACACAAGTTGAAATATTGTGCATTTAAAATAGAAGATTTATGTACTAGGACATAAACAATAATACCTTGACATGACTTGGAAACATTAAACTATTTTCTTTTTTTGGTAAATGGTGTCAGAAATACATTGCCATTGTATTGCTAGAAATATAATGAAGATAATCTTTGTTCTGTTAAAGACATCTGCCAAAGTACTGTAACGGATTTTAATGAATCCGGAAATGGGAACTGGGCTGTTTTAATTATCATTCGTTATGAAATCGTGTTGTTGCATCTGGTATACAAAAGCAAATATGAAAAAAATGAACTGACAAAAGACAATAGAATAGGTACATACACTAATGCACAATATGTTTTGCATTCAAAGGTGTGTCAAGGCTGAAAAACAGACTTGATTTAATACACTTGAATGTATATACAAATGCAGATAACTTTACTTTTTGAGACTGGATATATGTTTCATGTGTTTCTATAGCTGTAAAGAATTTAATACAATTATTTAGCGGTATTTTTTATTGCCTAACTGTAATTATTAACGAAGAAAGGAAGTGAATTTGAGTCGAATCACTTTTCTGCTCAACTGATCAAGAAAAATAAGTTAATGGATGAGTGAGCGTGAAACTAGCAAAAGGTCGAAACGCTTTCCGAAAACATTTGTGTGTACAGCTAGACACCATTATATTCATTTTTTCAAATTCACAAAACCTGATATTACTTAGTTCCTTTTATTATATGTGCGTTTCACATTTTTAAATATAGGTATGTTTCATTTTATTTTTTTAGCATTGGTAGTTCATGCAATTTAGAAATATAATATCGTAGATTTCATCCTGAAAACAGTTACTGCAACGTCCTTGTGACTTTTTCCCAACGTTTTCCCATTGTTTACTTCACATTTTGGGATTTGCATTGTCACGTAACAATAATATCTTTGGGTAGGAGTTTATATCTGTATGTATACATACATGTGTGCGTGTGAGGAAAGTTCAGAGGGAAAGGCACTGGCAAAGTGCATATTCTGATAGGAAAAATCCCCAGGATTCCGAATCTGTCATCGGAATTGACACTGCTATCACGGTTTAGGAGGTATTCGAATTTTAGTGGAGGCATTCAAAGTGAAACTTCATTGTGTTTAGCTGTCATTGTTTATGCGCGAAAAAAAGGGGATCGGAGTAACTCAATCTGCATAAGACCTATACAGTCTTATTGGAAATGTCCTCAGGATTCCGAATCACTACCCATAATCGATCCAGCTGTCACGGGAAAGGATTT
>JAQFZQ010000082.1:0-54052 GCA_034696005.1 Glomeris marginata | reverse complement strand
CATGCACCCCTTTGAAATGGGTCAGCCCAGACATGACTCCGCCCTCCTGGCTCAATCTTTCGTTGAAACCACAGTATACATGTACCAAGGCTTTGTTTGTGTTCGCAGTGAAAGGAAGATGCCATCATACCCTGTTATTATATCTTATGAAGTGAATGGTTAGGAGGAGCAGCCATAGCTCTATGAGGCCCCACTCCCATATTATTTCCACCTAACCATTCAGCTATTAAATTGGATGATTTTTTCAGAAAGAATATACGGTAACTGTGGCTTACGACAATTATTTTCACTCGTCATTTCCAACTGTCAAGGGATGTCAAGTGAAAAGTGAGAAAACGTGCATGTGTCTTGAAGACAAAGACATGTGAAGCTAAATACGCGCATATCTGATTTCTTGAGAGTATTTTTCCTTTCCAATCATAGAATGTACGACCCAGAAAAGAGAGATCATTATTATGAAATCTATACCGCACAGCATGCGTAATTTTTTAATGGAAACGGCCACGTTACGAATTTAATGTGCTGTGGAAGATCAATATTTTATTACAAGCATACATGCATTCATGATCCACGCTGGATTTAAGCCTGCATTAAAGTCACCATAAGGTAATGTATATCTAAGAGCCCTTTAATGAATATTTTAATGAAAACTTGTTGTTTATATTGCATTTTCTAGTCATCGAACACAATAATCTGCATATATGTATGCAGAAATTCATTGTAAAACATAAAAGTTTTAACATATTGCTGACACCCGATGGAATATTCTCACACAAACCGAAACGTGTTTCAAAAAAGATAAGATAAATTTTCTGTATAGGTTAATTAAAATATTTGATGATTTAAAATTCGATTTCATTTATTATTCTGCAGAACAGAAATTATACAGTTATATTGTTTTCAGGAACAGAATATAAAAGTTAACATTATTTTCTTTGTTGCAAAATTTGAATGTTCAAGGAAAGTGGGTATGTAAAATCTGGAGACATGTTTGGGCATAAATTTGGAGAATTCTCCTATACAGAAATATGAAAATATAAATATTTTTATTCAATTTGATGATGAAAGAAATATATGGTTTTGGTAGGTTGGTCGTTTTCCTTTATCCACTCCGAGTTTTTATTCTCAATTTTTAGATATATCGCATAAACACCTTAGAGAAAAAGGAAAGCCATGTGAAACTCGAGGGATTGCAATGTGCACATTCTGCAATGTAATTTTTTTTTTATTTTATTTAGCTTTTCCTTTTAACTTGGCAGAGTGCATACAGTCAGGTTTTCTAGGCATGATTCTTAAACCAACTGGAAAACTCAAACCACCCCTCAAAATAAGGATAAAAAGAGAACAGGAAATATTAGGATCGATTTTGGTCGGATCTATTTGCTGGCAAAGAAAAAGCATCCGGTTCGATGATTTCTCTTCCGATGTCACTATAGTCAAAGATGCTACCAAGTGACCCAGACGTTTCACGCAACAAAAAGATGACGTTTTATCAAGTTCCAAGTTCCGAGACCAAATTGTGTAGTTCAACCTGATTTATTGATCTGTATTTTGCTGCAAGAAAATAAGAGACGGCGAACACAGTCCCAAAATAAATTTTATGAAAAAAAAAAAATATGTTTTCCAGCAGGTCAGGTTGCAAACAAATTGAAGCCAAAAACGTACCAAATTTACGATTATATATATTTTTCCTGCACATGCGACTTCCCTTTCACTTCTTTCACTTCATTATCAAACGACATGTGCAACAATATACATGTATGTGAATCTTTTTTTATGTATTTAATAATATCATTAAAAGTGACAGGTGCTATGGAAATGTATTTAAATGTTAAGGCAACTTTAAGCCACTGTTTTGGCACTTCCCTCGGCCACCAGATGGCGTCACAATTTTCCATGTAAACTTTTGGCAGTATGCTTAATGTTTTAAACTTATGATCATAATTAAACTGCTAAGTTGTGAGAATGTAATACATGATTTGTATTCGAGTTTCGGCAATTTGAGCAGCCAAACTACTATTTTTCAATAAACGTAACCCTTTATCAATTTAAAATCCACATCGTAATGCGATACCGGTGCTCTAATTAAATCCTCAAGTGGCAATGCAAATCCTGATTAATTATAGGTCCACATTAATTAGATTATATAAATATTTATAGCGCGATTGTCACTTCATAAGTTAAATCCTGAGCAGAATTTGGCCATTTGCAAAATGGTTATCACTGAGTTGCATATGTACATTTAATAAATTCTCATTCACGTATTCACATTAGACATGAAATATCCCTTAATAATCACAATTATTAAAGCATGCTCTAAACAAGGAGATTGGTTGTAGTAATTTTCACTAGGAATACTTTAAATTAAATCTGATCATTTGCTTGATATAACAATGAATTTGTGGGATATTGAGAAATATATAATTTAGCATATGCAGAGTGCATTACATTTATTAATATTACACTTATCTAAGGAACTTTTCCATGATAATGTACAAATATTGAACAACAGAGCTACTTGATAAAACATATTTTGAAAGAGAAAAAATCCTATCGTTGATGGATGGTATCAACATTTGAATACAAGTTGAGGATCAGATATTCTTACCTATCCCCCATAGAGATAAAAGTCTTTATGCCTTCAAAATACGAATTCCTTTTGATATTCCAACTATATCAGAAATATTTATCGTTTAAATGCTCGCATGACTGCAATCAAACATTCAAGCATGTATGTTATTTGACCTTAATCGGCGATGGAATGACAAGATGAAAACTCTTTCCAGATTGTGCATTCTGCAAATACAGTATTGGAGGTCCTTGAAAGATACGCAAAGTTCAGGCATATGCTCATATACATACATCTTACGAAGCTATGCAAGACTGCAGGAAATGATACTATTTATCCAGGCAAAGACCAGCCATTTGTGGGAAGAGTCGCTCTAAATTGAGCTATCGAATAGTGGATGCTCCTAACCTGATGGAAAACGCTCCACTTGCATTGCCTATCATGAAGCAAACGATCCATCACGCTCTCAAACGATCTTGTTTACTTTCGCAACTTTGCTTCAATGAATAATGAAATATTCTTCTCTGAATAATAATTGCTGGCTTGCATTTCTGCATTAGTTGCATTTCAGCGATGCAGCCTTTTTGCACTCACAATTGCTTTTCGCTGTATGACAATGATACAATCAATTCGAGTTATATTCGATCTGACACATTACATTGTGTAAACCATACCAATGAAAAAACAGCAAGTACGAATTTATGTGACCCCTATTAGGCGCAATCAAAAGTTAGTTGCAATCATTTTTTACAAAAAAGTAATGCGCAAATCCGGTTATCCTTATTTTTGTTACAACGTACATATCTTTTATTTAATGACGTTATTGTGGTTACGGGTTTTTCTACGCCATCTTTTAAATGCCCGTCCAACTGCAATAATCATTTTCAAGCCCCATTTTGGACCTCTTCATCTGCTGCTTGACAAGATCCTTTTTCACTGGGCCGAACACATGAAAGTCATAAGGTGCAAGGTCTGAAATGTACACTTTACTTATTTCTTTATTACTACTTTTCGTAAGGTTACCCCATTTTTGCTCATGAAAAATCTGTCACTGCATGGACTTCAAAACTTTCAATTTGGAAGGTCCTTCCAAAGGACAAGTGCAACCACACAGAAACCTTGCACCTCATGGCTTTGTTTGGTCCCATAAAGAAGGACCTTGTCAAGCAGCAGATGAAGAGGCCCAAATTGGTGCTCAAAAATGATTATCTGCAGTTGGACGGCCATTTTTAAAAGCTGGAGTAGAAAAACCCCTACCACATTAACATAAGTGATTAAATAAAATACACCATTACATTGGAAATATAAAGGTATGTACTTTGCAACAAAAATAAGGATAACTGGAATAGTGCATTACTTTTTTTGTGTGGAAAAAATGATTGCAACCAACATTTTGACTACGCCTCGTATATTGTACGTATATTTCATTCAATACTGCATTACATTACTTTCAAGTGTTTCACTGATAATTGTTCGGATGATATGTATTAACTTCAAATGTGGATATACCTCCAAATACACAATGTACAGATCAGTATTAGAGGCTTCCTTTGCCAAGTATACTAAAAACACACATGAAAGTGTAGTCAATATTGGAATATGTGAAACAGGGAATGGAGAATCTCGGCTAAAGGGATGTAAAATATAAATATTGTACAGTCCTATTCACGAAACATGAGCTTCCACTGCCAAAAACTGGACTACTGCCAACCAACTGAACAGGTTTGCATGGGGTTTTTGCGGCGGCGAGCAAGATAAAGTTGAAGGAATAACATTTTAGCATTGGCAAGTAAGCAGTATTAAAACAAATTGTCGAAAATGTATAAAAGTTTCACATTAATTTCAATTGTAATTTAATTTCATCTTTAAGAAATGTTGATTAAAATAGTATTTGAATAATTTCAAGAGCATGCATGTTTTAAATTTTTAAAGAATTGAACATTTTGTTTATTACTTTACATATGCTGTTTACTTAGTAAAAGAGCATGCGTTTACATCTCCAAAGGAATCCATTACTTGAATTTCTTGCCAGAAAAAAAAAAGGTGGAGTTTTTCAGAACGATTTTGTATCTTATCTCCATTTATCCTGCTACATTTGTCCTCTGTCTCTGCTCTGAATTGCAATGAACTACGAGAAATCGTTCAACCTTTCAAAATCTATTGCTTCGGTTTCGAATGAATTAAAACTTGTGCCAGTATTTTGGAGTTAGTTTTTGGTCGAAACGAATTCTTGCACAAGTAGCCACAACTCTTAAGTGACTCTTTGACTTTATCGGGCTTTCTCTCTTCACAGAGCCAACTCCTATTTGGCCTCCCCTATTGCTGCTATAGCACGACCAATGGCCCACGTTAAGTGTACCAGGGCATGGAGCGAAATAGATATAAAAAATGTGGTAAACCAAATTCGGTTCGAGTCCAAAAAGACAACCATCCAAGTAGATATAATAAATCAAAAGACGCGGCTTCTATTCTCCTTCAGTTGCCAATTCTTGTCTTTCGTTTTCTCATAAAACATCCCTCAGAATTATATCGCTTGAACAGTGCAAGGACATTAGGAATGAGTGTGTTAATGATTCCTATGCACAATTTTGTTGAAATCGGGTTTATGAAATTTAACGTCAATTCACTTTTAAATTTTATAAACCAAATCTTGTAAGGTATTCAATTCTCCAAGTGACATTTGTTATAGGTACATACTACGCATTTGTCACTTCACGCAGTGAATTCTCATTTTTGGATTAGTATCATTCTTTTCTGCAGAAGATGGTGCAGATAGTAGTTTGTTACTATACTGTCTTCACCATCTTGGCATACTGTACGTATGTGGAAGAAAGTAAATGTTTCAATGGATTATTAATAATCATTTTAAATATGAATTCCGTATCATTACAAATTACTATCTCTGCCTGAGTGCAATTGCCAGAGTCAATGTACACACCCTTTGGATGAAATGCTCCCCTGAATCAAAACGTTCTGTAGGCAACATGCAGGTCTTATCCAATACGTTTGAAGAACTGTAATTAGCCCTTTCGTTGTGGTTACATTTATGGTATTTAGTCATTTAGTCATTATTTAGGCCAGTTGGTAAGTTGGGTGGATGTTGTTGCCTAGTTTTTGGGATCCTTTCTCAGCAGTTGTAATGGTGCATGATGGTGCTTGGCTACGTTACGTTTAAAATACTTTTACGACTAGGAAGTATAACTAAGTTCTACCATGAAATATTTTATGGCAAAATGCACTTTGAATTTTATCTTCTCTTCGACGTGAAAATGCGCCTTTGCTCAGATCTGACAAACAGATTGTGTAAATTTACTAACTTTGCTTTGATGTTTTCGAAATCTGAATTCATCAAATCTTTTGGGAAGAAGTTGCTTTACTATAGGAAACCTCTCAAAACTTTAATTGTACGATTGCCCGAAGAATTAGTTACCTACATATACGATTGAATCACACAGGTTTTAAAACTCTGTTCATGAACCCACTGTAATGAACCAGGTTATTCAACATTCACACCTTTCTGGGTAACAAGTTAGTATATATGCAGTAGTAGTTTATCTCACAAATTGCAAATCTCGGCGAGAATTTGTCAATAAACTAAGAAGAATAGATGTATGATTTTTCTATTCCAGTGCCGATGCTGAGATAGCGTAGGATACATGTTTATTAATTACAGGAAAATGATTAATTTATGGTAGCATTGCAGCACCAGATGTATGTGTGCAGTAATTTTTGGTGCAGTGCCCAAGAACCAGAGACCTTAACCAATTCTGCCACCTGGTTGAAATCCCAAGAACCAGGGACTTCACAAAGGTTATATATTCAAAGCAACGAAGATGCTGAACGTGAATAATTAAAACCATAAATAATTAAAGGTGCAGAATTAGAATTACAGTGTAATGAAATAACCTAATTATATTGTCTACCAACAATGCAAACCACCGTCATTTTGACAGTCCCTACCGACTAATAAGTTCTCTCTTTTGAAACACGTTATAATTCGTTTTATTTCATAGTGCTATACCAAGGGACCCTTCTCAGCCATCTGCGAGCAATGCAGCACTCAGAAAGTGATGAATTGCAACAACCGCTCTTGATATTAGTTGCTTAAAGTTTCAACGCCCACGCACAAATAGGAAACGGTATACAGCATATTGTTATAGTATACGTATGCTTGCTTATATGAAGCGTAAAACATAGATTGGCCACATGACACTTAATTGGCCACACAAAGCTCTTTTGGCGAATTAACTCCGCTAACTTATGTTAGTAATTTATCACCGCTCATAAACAGGACATCTTCATTACTTAACGTCACATCAAAACGGAACCATAATTTACCACATAGCACGGATTTCTGACTGTTTATTTATATACATAAATAACCAAATATGGTGAGGTTAGGAAATTTTAGACAACACTTGGGGTTTTGTGTCATCACGAGATGCAAGATTACGGCGCCTTTTGTTAATTACCTATATGCCATGGCATCTCCAAAAGGTTTGTGCATGTGAACATATACATATATCATACTGAATACATTAAAGCTGTATTTTAAATTACACTTTTGCTGCACTATTTGATTAAATAGATGTATGTGAAAAGCGCACCTCTTGCAAATACAGCATTTATCTGTAGATTTCTTTTGGGTACTATATGGAATTACGGAGTGATATAAATACGATTATACTACTGCTATCAGGGGCACAAGCAAGTCAGCGAAAAGCGTGTTAATAGCAGGCTTATAATTAGCAGAGTGGATTTCCTAGGAGCTGTGTAGTAGGAGTGTATTTCTACACGTCAGTGGGAAAATTGGTAATTACATGACAGTGCATCTCACATGACAAAATATGCTGAATATATCGGCAGCGTGCAGCTATTAAAGCCATGCAAGGTGAATTCTTTGTCAGCAATAAAAAAGAATAATCGCCAGACGAGCTAAAGGCATCCCTTGAGGATGTATACAGTGCTCGATATACCACTGCATTGCTGGGTAAACGATCTTCAAGCTATGGCCCTCACTTACAAAATGTCCTTCGGGAATGGCATGACTTGCAGGCTAATAAGACGAAAGCATTTCTTGCTATATAAGTGGATCTAATATATTCATCAATACTAATCTAATCACAAAAAAGTTATAAACTGCTTTGAAAACTTCGTTCCAATTGCCACCAGACTACATCTTTCATATCCTGCGTTTGAAAGTGTTATAAATCAGGAACCATACAATAAAATCAGTATTTTTTTTTACTGAGATCACTCTTGGATCAACTCAACTGATTTTAATAAAACTCAGCACAAAGTATGTTCAAACGGTACTCATTTCACATCACGTGTCTTCCACAAAGTAATTCGGAATTCGAATGCTAAGTTCTTGAATGTTTGCAACAGGGACATATGCCAGATCCAGAATACACCTGATCCTTCACATCCCAATAGGAAAAAGTATATACATATTAGTAGATGCATGCACCTCTACCTTTCTGTTGGGTAAACAATATTTTCAGATGCGGGCAACACCTTTTGACAATTGCTATACCAGTGACCAGATTCTAGTAAGTTCGGGGACATGGGTTTATAAGAACTGTATTTCTTGTTTTATGCAGGGAATATGCCCTGAAAGTGTGAAACACCAATAAATTTACACCCTGTATAGGACCCATGTTTAATGGAAATCAAAAAATTGCCTGCTTTCGAGCATTTTGTCCACTCTGCATGCATGGGTTTAAGATTTTGTCAAAGGCATCAGGTTACTTTGCAGGCATATATCGATAACAGAAATCGAGCAGAGTTTTGAATAGTTGCATGCACACTGCTATACACCATCTCTGACGACTGAAACAAACTAGTACACCGATAGGTATGCCCTTAGTGGTTCCTTTAAACACGTAGCTTTTTTTCAACATAAATCGCTCTTTCAATGCTATCGATTCGCAATGAAATCTTTATTCTTAGCTCTCAACCTCTCCGAATGAAACTTCTCTACTTCTCAGAAAAAACACACATTCGAAAACCATCCATAGAAAGCCACTTCAATGGACAAACAAAACAAGCTGAATCTCATGTTGCCACCGGTTGTGAAAGTTCATATTTATAAATGAGAATTTGCACTCATGTACATAGGTCTATGGTTTATAATAACATTTCGGAATGGAAGAAAATGGTGCTGTTTTCGGAGACAGAAATGACATGCCAATCTGCCCCATGGGAAACCTGTGTCATCCAAATGTACGCAGCGTTCGTTTTGCGAGACTTCATGTCAGCATGACAGACGTGTAAAGAAAATAACCTTCATGTTTCATTTTTGTACTTAACAAGCTCCTAAACTTTCATAACGATTGCTTTTCAGAGCAGCACAACATTTTGGAAAACATAAACCACAGTGCTTCATCTCCTATCAAATTTTAACTAATAAATAATCCGTGCAGCTATACATGTAAGGATTCTTCCTTAAATTACATAGCAAATGTCATCCCGATTGATTTTCAAACAATAAATCCTTGCAAGGATTCAGATATAGCAAATCCAGGCTGTTGCAGATGTTCAATGCATAGTCTCCATTCCAAGAGTGCAGCAATATTGAATTAACACAATCAATACATATTAATATAGGCTATAGCAGCATTTCTTTTGTGGCGACCAACTGCCGCACTTTAAACTTTGTAACTAATATATTTCCTAATTGATGTTGACTGTCGCTCTTGAGCAGTGAATGGAAAATTTACTCTAAAAGCATCTATTGATCTATTTATAAATGAATGCGTGTTTTGTTGCAATGTATGACCCATTTCGTTTATTTGTTATGGGCAGTTCTACAGATATGAAGTACATTCTAAAATGGCATGGTACTCATTTTCCTTTACATGGCTCCATTAGTCATTATTATCTGCTGCTGCTTTCAAATTAAATATACTGTAAATACAATAATAACTTAACAAATGGAATGAGCGTGCCCATGGATAAGTATAAGTAGGCTATATAAGAGAAATGAATTGATCATTTTATATCATGAGTACATGCAGGGTTAATATGTATTATGCCGAAAAGATCATGCTCATGGAAAGCAGCAGGAAGTGCAAAAAGTCTGCCAAGTTTCGATTTCATTACATGCAAACCTCTAATAACTATGCGAGATTGCGAATTATAAATAGCTATTAATACTTGTATTAGATAACTAATGACAGTGCCAATGCAGCAGTTTTATTTCAGTAAGGGTTTAAGATGAAACCATGCATGATAGGAAACAATGCAACATTTCAGATGTAGTAACTCGGAAGTTTTCCACCTGTAATGTTTTCATAGACTGGAAGTTTCATTTCTGGAGCTTTGAATTTGAGTGTTGAGTCAAAGGATTGTTCATTCTGCTTCATGTGAATCCACCCCCTGCGTATTTCAGCAACAGAACGCTATTATGGCATGCGAGAAAATAGAAGCAAGAAGTCGATATTTGATGGGAAATTCGCATCATATACGTATATACAACCCCTTTTGTTCAAAGATGAGGCAGAAAAGTCGAAATAAAAATGCGTATACATTCTCTGTGATTTCCTTCACGGATCAGTGCGTTCAAATTTCTCTCACGTCGTTTCATCTCTTGTTTCCGTTATCTGCATCCTCAAGATCCTCGTAACCGCTTCTCAAGTTCATCCTTCATCCAATTTGCTTATTCTTTCGCAAGCAGCAAGAAGCATTATCGTCGCATAGCCAGACATGCAGTCGGAAGGATTTCAGCATCAATGAGATTGTATCCTAACCCTCTATACGTTTCGTATAGCCAAATTCTCTTATAGTCATGATTAAAATTTTCAATGACATCATTGTTGCATAATTCCATACCTACGGAAAACAACTAACTGTCTCGCAAAGTATCACAATGTGCACCGTTTTCATAAATCCAACCAGGCCAAGTTCAGTTTTCCCCATCGATTCTGCAGACTGCTGAGGATGTCATTAGTGCATCCAAGCCTGACTAACATTCAAATAACTTGTCCAAGTTTGGGAAAACTGCATGGTGATTTTTTTAGAAGATCTTGTTGGCGCTGAACATACTTCTTTTTTAGAGTTCACTCAACTGGGGCAATGCAAAACTTGCATTAGATGAATATAATATGGCACCCTAAAACGGCAAGAGGAAAACTTTCTTGCAGGGATCTCCCCACTGAGTAGTAACTTCGTAATTCCCAATACTTTTTGAGTGAAGGCATAAAAACGCACAGTGAGAAAGCATTCCCTGTCATTTTTATAGCGTGATTGACTGTTGCTTTTAGGGAGCATCATCAACATCTGCTTTCTAATGCTATAGCAACTATTTTTTGCATTTCTTATCATCTATGTAAGTGTACACGGAAAGCAGAACGCAACTTCTTTGAAGCAAGAATTTCTTTGTTTAAACATTACTTGATTGATTATGCCACATTCTCATAACAGACATCGAATGTTTCCTATCACAACTGACACAAAAGTCAGACAGATGGTATAAATGAAAGTCAAACATGAACAAAGAAGCGAAAAGCTGCCAGACTTCTGACTTAAAAAAGATTGACATTTCTCTTTCTAGTCTATTAGGATTGGAGAACCAATTTGTGCTGAACTTTACATACTCGAAAGTATACCGTAAATGCATAAACGCATATAGAACATGCCATTTTGCACGAGTGACAGGTTTGAAAACCAGAGCAAAAGCGCATTTTCTACCCTAAATTGAATCTATCTTCCTCCCAACCGCAGAATCTCATGTTAGAAGATTGCAATTTACTGTGGTTGAGTGGCATTATAGGCGGGAACATGAATGCAGCATCCACTCGAGCTTTCAACGTGGAGTGCGCATTCGCTTTAAGTTTTTCTGCATCTGTACTCTAAAACAGTACAAAGAAAATCGATTTGGTATGCAGATATCAGATACAGTGGCGCAATTTGCTCGGTAAAAGCAATGTCATAGCCAAAAACGACACTTATGGTTTCTTACGACATCTAAAGTGCATTGCATTTGTTAACCTCCTATGAGAACTGCTCATTTGAGACATTAAGTAATGTATTCATTGTCTCATTGCTAAGTCTTGGTGAAAGCAAAAACCAGTGAGGGTAACTCAAGAGTTGCACATCTCAGAGCAATGTATATGCATTAAAAATAATATGATGGCTTATATCATTTTCTGAAGTTCAAAGAAATATCAAAAGTCTAACAAAAAGACCTAGATAATATTCAACATATACCACGTAATTACAAAAAAATAATACGAAACTGTATGAACCAACAGAAGTCATGCATACATATAGCTCCTCCACGGATACATGCATGTCATATTTAGTTTTGCTGAAGATGCAACTTCATGCATGGCTGAATCTCCAATCAGTGTCGAGACATCTCGCTCTTACAGACACAATGTTCGTTTTGTTTCAGGAATCAAAATTCATGGTGCATGCGCACAGCAAGCGAGGGATCCCTTCCCATGCAGCTATACAATGTCCTTAGTGCAAATGTAACGGTACTTGTATAGAGAGGACACTTGCGAAAGAGTGTCCTGTATGGCTCATTTCCCAACCAATTCCATACGGCACGATCTCATCGATGAGAACTGGAATGGTCTTGTCTTCATAAAATGCGAAATTGCTCTCATCTTAATACACAGTACGGCAGACCTACGAGTGAAAGTGCTATCACGATCCGCATCGGTGCAATTTTCGTTCAGCACTTAATCTGCAAGTGGTATCGGCCTGTGGACCATAAAGTATGGGTGATGCAGGTGCCCTATATTTATGCATACTCGCCAACCGAGCAAGCACTTGCATTTAAATATCGATCCAAGTTCAAATATGTACACATTTACTAGAAGGGTAAGCGAAACCTGCGTTGCTCCAAGAATCTTTTCCTCGAAAACAGAAAGTGAACAGCGATGGATGACTCATAATTACTTTTACGTGCTACGTTGATTAACCTTCCCAAAGACGAAAGGCGGGGTGCAAGACCCTGAATTTCCATTTCTACTTCCTGGTAAATTAAAGTGGAGCTAGGGAAAGGTTAGGAGGGAAGGTGGCAAGGGGCTCTCTCTCTCTCTCTCACTTCCACGAAAGCTATTCGTCGTATATTCTTGCCATTTGCTGAAAGTTGACCAGTCACTTGGGATACGAGGCAAACTCCCAGTTATTTGGCGGAGAAATGACTTCGACGCATTAAAAATTCAATCTAAATACACATTAACTTTGATGTTTACTCATTCCGGTGAGCACATTTGCAGTTCGCTGAAATGGCTTAAAGGTCCCAATGAAGACTCGAATATAAAATTAGCCAATATCAGATCAACACATACGAATAATTAAACTATGTATACATGCAAGTCCATAGTTACGCTGTAACCAAGATCTCACGTTCAATATTTGCAATCTTCAACAGAAGAAAAACCAAATATTGTAAATAAATATTTTAAATTGTCTGCAATTTCTTTACAGCTTTGACAAACGATTCAACTGCATATTGTGTTAGGAGAATGACGCAAAAACATATAGTCGAATAAAGAAAATCTTACAAAAACGCGCTACATTTTTCGTTGTTCCTTAGAAAATAACACTCCATAAATAATGAAAATTATTCGGAACGATGCAAGGATGCTTCAAAAGAAAATGATTTTTTAAATAGCTAATTTTCGTCAAAATGTTAGATTTCGCTTTTCAAAGTAGTGATTTATTAATATAAATGCAATTTACAAGTGGCCCAAAACAAATTAATTGAAATGGTAAAATGGTAACATTATAAATTATAGATTTCAACAATGAATCAAATAATTGAATAAAATGAGTTGTTCGTTGTGAAGTTTGTTGCCGAAGCCGAAGGACTTTCTAACTTCTGGTGTACGTTTCACTCTGTTATAGTATAATTTAGCAATTATTTTGCTATAGTGTAAAAATGAAAAATTATTAATGAAATTATATCCAATATGTATAGATAGATACATATGCAACGCTAAATTTCATACTAAGGAGTTGGTCATACAGGCACAACATAAAACAGTTACCATGCAACATACGAAATAGTAAGTATTACGGATCCACATATATCCACAATTACCTCGTCTAGTTAATTTCTCTAACTTGCTAGTATTCACGTCTCATAAGCAGAAACAGTCTAGTCATCAGGGAAATGAACGTGGTGACTACGAGAAATTAGTTGTTCATGCACAGGCTTACTTACACAAAACTATTTTTTACTCTCTGAAGAACGATATAAAAGATGCAATGTTGGCAATGTTAAAAAAAGTTTCTCACACATGACTTAGTACATGCATATATTGGATAAATTTTAGAACTGTTTTCTTGAGAGTTTCCACTTTCCTGCCGTCATTGCTTGCATGCAATTTAATTTGCAAAACTGCTGTCTCCTTTTCAGCTCAGACATTATTGCTCTCTCTCTCTCTCTCATACAGTATCTTTATAAATATTTCGTACTGCACAGATATTAAGACGACTGCGTTTTGTAATCTGCCACGACGTCAATTCACAACACAGTATTCGCACACATTTATACTGAAGCATGGTAACGTGACGTTGATGCCCATTAGAAGCCTCATTTCATCCATCATTCCGGTCACGCAGGAAAAACCGCCTGACATATTTCCCTGTTGTATGCTTCAGAGGTATATTATCTACGTGAGCATTCATCCAACTGTCGCACTCGCTCAAAACATCCACGTGACCATTCATTGAACTGTCGCTTGAAGCTTCCCTGCATCGCACTTGGCTTATGCTTTTCGAGAGCATTGCAGGAAAAACTGGATCAAAAGCTACCCTTATCGACAAACTCGCTCGCATGCACCGATATCATTTTTCTCACAAATCTAGTAAACAAAATGAAAGCAGTTCAACACCAGAAATTAATATCTGCGCATTGCGAAGGTAATATTTCATCTTGAAATCACTAACGTCTCTGTACAATGCGCTGCGATTGAAACAAATTTTATAGCGTAAATTAATTTTGGAATAATCCTCAACCCGAAAGGCGCTTTTAGGCAAGACACGTGTTTCGGCTCTTTCATGAGCCATCATCAGGTGTCAGAACCTAGTCAGCAAACAATGCATGCCACGTGTCGTGTCGTGTCTAAAAGAACCTTTGTTGGTTGAGGATTATTCCAAAATTAATTAACACTATGATTAAAAACCCCACAAGATCACATTATCACTATTTGCATTTGTTCTGCAATAATATGAAACATTTTCTATGCAGTAAACTTTGTTTCAAGGAGAAGTTTCTTTACTTCCTAATAATGTTCAGTTTTTCATGAAACTTTTAAAATTGAGAATGGCAGGTGTGCTTCTGGTTTAAGACTTAATTTAAACCAAGCCATTCGAATTCAAACAGAGCTTCAGAAGATGCATTTATCTTCATTCAAATTCCTAAATAATAACCGAACCTGATAGGGGCCTACTGCACAAGAGGATAGAGGCTAGACAGTAAAGGGAAACACAGCATAAATTACAATTTAGAAACAAATACTATGCGTAAGCCGCATGCGTCCGGTTCTTTATGGGCCATTGATCTTAATACTGTAGAGGCCCTATAGACCCTAATTTTTCAATGGCACGTCGCTACGTTCCACCAGAGGGCACGACCATCGACCGGGCATTACCGCAGGCCTTCTTCATATTGCTCCAAGATGTGGTTGCGTACAAAATCTTAAGGATGACTAATTGAATATACTTCACAACTTTCTCGCATTTGCGCCAACAACGCGCACCATTCAATCATGACTAGCACGTACGCTGTATCACTTTAGTCACAACTAAGTTGCGAGTCATGCAGCATCCCACTATTGTATATTAGTCCATGGCACTGATGAGAAGACAGCATAGTTCCGCTGTTGCTTTGCTAACAACCTTTTGCAATTATTGAATGAGAGAATGTCTCATAACCTTGTATTGGTTATACCAAGGAGTTTGTTATACAGGGACGAGTCTTCATTTTGTTGCATCTCAAAATAAGTTAGATCTTTTTCAGCACAGTGCGTGCTGGACGCGTATTAAAAAAAATATAGCATGACCAAGACCCATGCAGCTGACTTGTATACTTATTTTCTTCTCTCAAAATGAGTAACGTCTTTTTTCAGTGCACTCATGAAAACTTTGTTACTTGGCAAAATTTGTTAAGTGGACCAGTGATCTTATTTGCCCCATCTGGGCAGAGGATCCCAGCCGTTTCACGTGCAATTACAGTAAGAAACTTGAAAGGTTTCTTCTTAATTCTGGAAATCTAATTTAAGTGATTTAATGTTGTTTGACATCCACATGTTCAATTCAAAATGGATTAACTGCAGTGTACTTACAACATCTAATTACATTCAGAAGTTTTAAAAAATCTAATCGTATATATCTTGGGGATTTGCGTTTGGCTAAAACCTGCTTGCTGGATCAATTCCGTAAAAAAAAACTGACCACAAACGCCCAGCAATTGTGTCTTTAAGCAGCACCTGTCATATGGCAGAACGAATTGTAACGACTGCAAGCGCACACACACAAGTTTGCGTGATCTATCATTATTACTTATAGCAAATAAACGTAACGTGATACGCTATGGGATTATAACAACGACTGGTCGTAGATTCTGACCAGAGGAGGAACGTTGTTTACCACATTTGCAAGCGGTTTGCTAAATGATGCGTGCATGTCACGTGGGTCGAATTTTTGGTCTATCATCGCCGGCTCGGAAAACCAATTCCCCTGATGCCGGTTCAACAGCACCCTTTAACTGAATTGCTGCATCCAGATCTCCAACTGTGCCCATTTACCGGGTGCTCCGATTAATTGGAAACAAGCAAGCCTCGAGCAAAACGTCCACTCACTTTTTACTCCCGTTTTTCCTGTGCTCATCCATTTTCGCCATGATAAGGAATCTTTCCTTGGCAAGTGACCACAATGACATTCCGCTTTATTACAGCCTTCCTCATTCACATGCAAATGCTCTCCTAGAGCCAACGTAACAACCTCTTTAAACAGTTAGACCTGTATTTAACAGTAGTTGGAAAAATATAATTTAAATATGCAGTGTTAATGAAATGGTCATCCTAGATTTCAAAAACCGGAATTATCCAAATGTTTAGTTAAGCTAGTATGGTGAAGTAGGTGTTTTATGGTTTCTAAGTTTATAAATACTGTATATACTACACAATTGTCATTTAATAATTAT
This sequence comes from Glomeris marginata, assembly GCA_034696005.1. NCBI lineage: Eukaryota > Metazoa > Arthropoda > Diplopoda > Glomerida > Glomeridae > Glomeris > Glomeris marginata. The sequence goes on along the minus strand of JAQFZQ010000082.1, from coordinate 37,316 downwards.
TTCAAATATCTATTGCCAGAGCTACTAACAAAAGTTTGAGCACTTTTTACGTTTTATTTTCAAACATAATCATGATGATGTATTTTTACAACTTGACATGTTCTAAAATATGGCCTGAGATTAGGTTGTCAAGACTATTTGTCTTGAATACCGTGCTTACAATATTTATATCAATTGTGTACATTTTCTTATTTATTTCAGACTGTCAGATAAGCAAAAACAAATATAAATTATAAAATTACTGCAATTAATGGGTTCAGTCTATTGCATGCAGCATGCAGTATAATCTATTACTTGGGGTGGGTTATACAGATGTCAAATGTATGAAATTGCTTTAGAAAACTTTCTGCAGCATCCTCAAAACATAGCTCTTATGTAAGATTCAGTCACATTTTATTAAATATCTCAACAAAAATTCCTGTACTAAAATTCCAGTACTAAACCTAATGTTTCATCTGAAACTGATAATATACTGTATTGCACAATTGCGTCATCACTGCGGCTAAATTACTGCATATAGCTTACAAGAGTTTTGCTAAAGCAGTTCGGTTAACCGAAGGACTAGGCTAAGTAGTTTCTGATAAGCGAAGTAATATTGTCCATTTATCTCATGGATGCAGAAAGCCAGCATAACGGCACAGAAAACAGCTATTGGTGCTATCTCAACGGTGACCTAACTTTCCGGCTATACACCATAGGCAACAACAACAAACCGATACGCAAGTCTTAATTACACCAGGGAACGCGTTGCATGCTAGCAACAAGAACCCGCAAAAGGAAAAAGAAATTAACGACTTGCTACAGTACACTGAGGAATATTTTTATCAGCTTTAACATTGCGGCAGTGTGTATATTCGGAGCGCAGAATGAGCGCAGGTGTTTGCAGTGTAGATTTTAACAGTAACAGAGGTTTGTAGGAAAAGAGCTAGGGAAGGAAATCTCTCACGTTGGTTATCAAAATTAATGGCACAGGAACAGGTGGTAGGCTCGGGAATAAATCATACTTGTCGCCTTTTATTTCATCGTCCACGAGAGGTTTACGCCTGGCCATCTATCAAATTCATAGCGCTCAGACAGCCATCTTTTTTTCGCCTTAACTGGATACAACAGTTTTATACTTAGCACTGTAAACAAAAGCAAACATCATAATGCAATATGGTTGGGCATATTTCCATTTTTTACGGGCTTCCGTTTCGCTGAATATTAATGGCAAAATCTGCAAAGCAGTCTTGGCCCAAAAAATTTGGCAACGCTTCCGGAAATATTGCCATTATGTGAAAACACTCGGAGCAAAAATTCACTCCCAACCTCATTAGCATTGCATATACCTCACACTCACATGAAAACAATGCCTTCGGAAAACAATATGCACAAGCTTAATAGATGAGATGCAACGAATAAAGCCGTCGGTGTAAACTTTTAGATAGTGTCTATAGCTTCACATGAGTTAATATGCAGAAGAAACATTTTTTTCCAACGAAAATCGACTCGAGTTTAACGTCTTCTATATTCAACGTTTCAGTTGCTAAGATTATGCAAATTTTAATTTACATAGAGGGTATCTGGAAAGTTTCGTGTTTGTAGACTCAGCCAGTTTTTTGTAATACGCAGATAACGCAAATCAGAGAAATGCAGGCAAGGGTATTGTGAACAAGATGGGGAATGAAAATCAGGTGGAGTATTCGCCATCTTAGTTTGCTGCTGTCCCCGAATACTGAATTCACCACCCAATCAGTGACAGATAGACACTATCCAGTAAAACTGAATTTCATTATTACACCTTACATTCTTAACAATTGTAAAGAAATAAATTATTATAAAACTTATTGCGATGTTATCAAGAAGCATGAATTATAATTTACATTACGATATTAAAGGTGAACTGACAAGGTTTTGCAACATACCCTGAAAAAAACTAGCATTTGATTGCTGCTAATTTAGAAACATTGTCTGAAAATTTGAGGCCATTTGAAGCATAATTGCCAAAGATATGAATTACTTAGTTTCGTATCTGTGGAGTGTATGGAGTAGTATGTTGTGAGATACGTACACTGGAGCGTCATTAATAAGCTCTGCCGTTGGCTGAAATTGCAGAGGCGCTTGGCCTCAGTGGCTCAAAATTCAAATTTTGCCAAAACAGGACACTATGACACCCGCACGGTGACACCGGCCTTCCAGGACACCCTCTTTGACTACTCGTAACTTTTTATAACAGTCTTTAAAAAAGTTTTGTTTGCGCCAATCCTTTTATTGGCATCAATTCTATAGAATTACACACTTTCCAGGGTATGTTACAAAACCTTGTCAGTTCACCTTTAAGTATTTCAGCAAAATTGTGGAATTCCATATAATGTTCATAATTTATGTATGGGATATGTCCGACTATGCAGGGTCAAATAACATCAGCTCGTCTGCATTATTTAATAAGGCATACATTACAATTAAAATATTGCAATATAAATATTATGCTTTAGTGGAATCAGCCTGGGAAACATTTAACTGCGTTTCTGCATTGTACAAAACTGTTGGTCAAATTAATACTTGCGCATTAGTATTCAGTGTGTTTGACTGACGGTTGTTTGAACTAACGGTATAATATGCACATCGAATGAAAGGGAAGCAGCTATCGATGTTTGCAGCTTGCCAATTGTATGCAGAAACGTTTCACAAATGGAATTAAAAAGAGCACACTAGCTGTTTGCATGGCACTTGTCGACTAAACCACCAACCACTTTAGCATCATGTCACGCCACAGCACCTACAACTGATAGATCATCCATCAGGTAAAGATAATTTATGCCAACGCACGGAAATATCACACACGTAAACTGCGAAAAGACAAATAAACTTCGACTCATCAACTTGAATAACGAAACAAATCCATCAAAATAAACAATCAGTACAGCATGCATGCAACTCATTTGTGGTACATTTTGAAGAAAATCTATGACAAAAAGCATTACAGATTACGATTTTTCTCACGGGAAAGTATATAGGGCCTACACTAAAAAAATACATCTACTTCATTGTAAAATCTGTATGAAATGATGCTCAATGAACGCCACATGTTCAATGCAAAACCTCTAGCAAATTTATATTACAATATTATGTGTATACCAGCAAGTAATAATAACATTTGCTTAAAATATATTGGTATTGAAAGTATATTAACAGACTATCAATGTACTGTAGACATGCGAGACATTATAGTAAATTAAACTGGGTAATTTAACAATAAAAGCAACGGTTGCAGATTGGGACAAAACGTTAATCCGACGGATTTATGTTTAAAGCTAATCCCCCCATATTCAACCACAGTAATATGTCCTCACAATTTCCAAATTCTATTTCAGTAGTAAACGGTTTATTGAAATTAAAATATGCAAAGACTTGTATCGATTAACAACTCATGTAATAAATGCGAAAATTTAAGCTATAATTTCCCTTGAATCCACATTTTCTTTAAAATGTAAATTAAACTATACCAAAGTTCAATCTGAAACCTTTAGTACGTACAAAAAACAATATATGTATGTTGTTGAAGGCGTTCAAGTTGAATAATTTACGGTTGTTTTGATAGCTTGCATGAAGAATATTGGCATTAGCATGACCTATATTCACAACACAAACGTCAATTTGACAAATATATACCCTATTTGGATAACTTCATAGTAGCCCCATGTACAAAACAGTCTCTTTTATGTATACAGGCCCATATAGTAACATCAATCAAAAATTTTAAACCTAGTTCCTATCCCAAGTTTTACTACGGCTTCGTTGCACATTCTAGCGAAGAGTAGGTATATGAAGAGAAAATATATCAAATTGGCAGCTGCAAGAAGGATTCTCATGAAAAAATAAGACAGGAGAAAACGAGAGAGAGAGAGGAGATGGAAACTCAGCCGGATATAACGCTATGACCTATAATTTCAGAAACTCACCGTGGACTAGCTGCCGACATTTCATGAAAAATGGTATCCGGCCTCTTTCTCCCTTTCACGTATGAGGAAAGTAATAAGCCGAAGGGAAACAAAAAATACAGTACAAGGAAGGGAGTAAAGAAAAAGATGCACTCGAATGCAGGAAAGCAGCGATTCGGGGGCCGCTTCTTCTCTCTCAAACCATTCACCATAGATTGCATGAAAAGATGGGACGGGATTACTTCAAGACAAGCAGCAGGAACTTTCAGAGAGCTGCGGGTCATTTAATCCTTGGGTATATCGAGAGACTCGTCGCCTTTTCCTTAACTTACACCTTTTTTCATTAGCATTCGTTTCGATATTTTCTCTCGGGATGAAGCAAAATTTCTTTTTGGAAATCCAGTCACGGCGAATATAGGAGAAAATTTCCTCAACTTCTCTCGATCCCTTTACTCAAACACCTCCCACTTCCTGCTCATTTACCCTATCTTTTTTTCCCAACCAGCAATAAAAATCCACTTGAAATCTAAGGCAGATCTTCTATGGCTTGCTCGAAGAAGCACGCAGTCATTAAACACAATAAGCACCGATTTTTCTTCCCACTTTCAATAAAACACCAACAACATTAAGAATTTTTTTCTCTCCCCAGCCCTGAGCATGAAAGAGGCTGTGGAAAAATAGGATAAAATTTGAAACCAAGTCACCCTTGCATTGTGGTAGGTAGGGTAAGTTGTATATAGGCAATAACTGCGGCAACTGATTGCATTTGAGCAGCGAGCTTTTTGTTTTCAATCTGGCGACATAAGAGCACACAAATAAGAGCGTAAAGAAGAAATGAACAGGGCGAAAAAGTTCTTTGGCAGCCAACAAGGACAACCACTCAATCGATTGGAAGAGAATGGATATAGTACAGAGAAAGGTTGGAATGAAGCCATTTAGAAAGTGCATCGCATTACAAAAAATACTGTTGCGATTCATCTTCCAGAGCACTACATCAAGACAAAAGTATACGTCCACAGGCGTACTCGTTATTAGCCCACTATCACAACATCAAGTTCAGTCAGTTCCACTTTTACGCAAAAAGTGAAACCATGTATGGATCAAACTTGTATTGCGAATCCCCCATGGGAAGTAGATATAAGCTATCATAAATATAGACACACTATTAGAAAGGTCTGTGTTGGAAAACCTTATATCCGGTGCTCCGATGCTATCCTATAACCGAGAAAACATCATTTATCGTCCATGCAATGTTATACGACTTCAGCAGTTGAGCTCGGGTACATTACAACACCATCAAAAATACGAAATAAATATCGGTTGAAGCCATGAATCACGCATGTACACAATATGGCAAATATTTTGAGAAATTCGGAGCAATTGTGCTTTTCATTTTCAACCTTATGAACTGCTGCAAAAAGATTATAAGCATATTGTAAAGAACCCCGTACTTCTTCAACTCATAGACCTAGCCTTCACACAGCACCATAAACGACCCACATAACATCCTCCTATACTGAAATTCTGTCGTAATTGGCCAGAAGCACAAAGCTGCTTTGGACACTTTTTAAGTCTCAACATAAAATGTTGGGATAGGGGGATATAAAGGATGACTTGGTGCCATAGGGAAGAATTTCTATCAATTTTTATTGCAACCCGCAATTCCATTTCGTGTTCCGTGGTCGCCATTATGCAAGTCAGCCTGCAACATTGTATGTAGATTTTACAGACAATGAGAATCGCATCCAACTACAAAATCTTCATTATCCGAACGTCATTTTGTGAGAGTCGTTTTGAGAACGCAATTTTGATGCTACATAAACATTATTATTTAGATATTGCAACTTAAACTATGTAATTTACAGCATTAATGTGCAATTAAAGTTTATTTTTGTTTAGTTTATTTCGATTAGTCATCAAAATTAGCAATAATATAATGTAAAAGTTGTATGCGATATGAATTTACTTAAATGTTAGAGGATTGTGTATGATTTGTAGGAGACAGAATTAAAGAATACTTTCTCTTTTCATTTCAACAACGTGTTTTTGAAGATGGAATATGCACACATCTTTTCAGGAAAAAAAGCAAGAAAACTATCCCATCAAGCTATCCAATAACATTACGGCAAAATACAATGGCCGGGAGCAAAAATAATATATTGCACTTGAAACTGGACAACGCTTTTTACTAAGTGAAATGGAGTGTATCAAAATTTAATGTTGCAGAAATCTTCTTTCAGGTTCGTATAATCCAAGTAAATGGAAATGTAAAATCAGCATTGTAGATAAAAAAATACACATCATATAAATAATATAGTTTGCTTACCGAGGTCTACTTCACTTTGTTGCGATGCAGCAGTATTGCCTACCGAAATTTAATTTCAATCACGTGCATCATTTTTATGTAGGCTACTGTACTTTCAAAGAAAGATTGAGCTAGGACGGTGCCTATTTGATGTTTTGAAGGGGTGCATGGCTGCAGGTGCGCAGGCTATGACGTTCATGACGACTGCCTCAAACTGCAACCACCCCTTCAAAACATCAAATAGGCACCGTCCTAGCTCAATCTTTCTTTGAAGGGACAGTAGGTTTCATATAACTCATTCAGTGCATAAATGTATATCAGAAAACATTTTATATATGAATAACATTAAGGTAAAAAATTCATAAACTTGGGAAATATAAATAGAGAGGGCTACACAAATTGATTGTTACATTTCAAAATGTGGTAGATTTTAAATAGAGTTTCTGCGACAATGCTTGTGTCATACTAGATGAAATTATAAATCATTTGGGAAGCAATTAGTGGAATTAAACTGCTCATACAGCAAACATTACGAAATTGAAAACCGTGTCTAATTCCCCACAAGTTTTTATTTATATTTTGAACTGTTACAGATAATTGCGTTCAAAGAATATTATGCTGTACTAATCACTCTAATGTGGTACACAGCAGTGAAATTACACATGGATCCATTTGTTGCAACCAAAAGTCAAACAGAATGGAAATATTTTAAACTATTGTTGTGCATATACATTTTACTTTCGCCATGCAATAAGACGTTCATATGAAAATGCACAATGCAAACAGTATATTTCGAATAATTGTTCCCATATTTCTCACATGTTACTCGTAAAACACAAATGTGAAACAATTTCCTTACGACTGATATCTCAATTTGCAAGCAGCTGCTGAACAAAAACGGCTGCATTTAATGGCCTTTTCGCTTATTACTGAAAGTTTATATATATTTTACTCGCTTGCAATAAAAATGTTTTACTTTATACATTTAAAGCTGCATACTTCAACGGTTAAATGAACTGAGCTGCAAAAATGAAAACTGAATGGAACAAAGTGGGAGAGTTAGGGTTTGGCGTGCATAGTTTTTCGGGGGCACCAACAACAAAGGCTCTAAATTAATATCGGTAAATCTTTGCCGGTATATACGCAGATTGTGTCGCATTTGCAACTTCATAAATTTCAAGAGCATGCAACAATAATCTTCGGGGAGGGAGCACAAGCGCCATGAGATGGGTCAGAAAGTCACACCAGAGGTGTAATAACGCTTGGAGGGGGGAGTGGAATATAACTCGTCGTAAAAGCCAGAATATGTAATAAGGGTAAATGGGAACACCGGCAGCTATAAAGCGTCATTAACCAGGCATTCTGCTTCACAAGGGTCATTAAAATGCGCTTGCAAACTGCATTCTTAGCATTATTTACGACAAATCGTGTTATTGCATCAGCGCAAAACATTCCAGCCTCAGCAAAAAATAGTCATTTCCTGTATGATTTTTGCGCAGCATAGAAAACATTCCTGATTCGTGTCTAAACATATTTTATCCGAAAATGTTTGTCCCAGCATCCAGAGAAATCTCATCATAAGGCGTGAATTTGACATCACTAAGGAAACTCATTTCCAAAAATTCAAATGCTCCAAAATAAATCAAAATCACAATGAAGATATCAATCAATAAATTCATTTACTTAAGTGTTTCGTACCACATTTGCATAACCAAGTGAATTAATGTATTCCGAATATATACAAATCCATTAATTACTCCTGCAATAATTTCTGCGTGCAAAGATAAAAACGATGGTAAAAATAGTTAATCTATGCAAGTGTGCTACACGAGTTTCCACTATTTTATTAATGACACGACAAACTCATAAATTGAATCAATGTTTCAGTAAGTTTATCATAACTTTGGAACCCTGTACATCTATAAATTGGATGAAGGATTTACAGCCACAGTCGGTATTATGTCGATCCTAACCATATTATATCCTTCCTTGGATATTTGCCCTCAATCCATACGTCTGTAACTATAGGAAACCAATTTCGATCCCACCAGATGTTCCAGATCGCAAGTGACATTTGTTTGCCAAGGTATACACACGGATAGTAAATTGATTTAAACAATGTTTATCCTATGGATACAACTATACCTACAAGAAAAACTGTTTCTTGCGAGTGATATGTAGGAGTCTCAAAAAAAAAATATCGTGCCTCGAACTCCTTTTTGTTTAGAGGATGCTACTTGTTTTGTTGATTTAACCAAGTTTGCATCAAGAAACTTTGGAGCGCAAATGATGTTAAACGTTTAGATGTCATGTCTGCAATAAAAAAGTTTTTCACCCATTCACCGAGATGGAAAAGCAATTTGGCCCCGAGACACGAGAATGCTGCATTTCCGAATGGATACTATAGGCGTACAGCATTACGTATATTGATCTTTAAAAAGAAATTAACTACATATATGTACTACAAAAACATTGCACTAATATCTAAAGCTGGACCTTACGAATACTATCAATCATTTCCATGGAAAAAGAAAAGACAGCGCACAGAAAATTTAACAGCATTTGAACGAGTTTTTAGAAGGAACGTCAGTCACTTGTTTTAAATTCTTTTTAGACCAGAAAATACTAATTTGTCACTAAGAGTTGCTATTTTTCAAACATAATAAATATGTAAAACATTTTTCAATCATAGAGCTGCGTAATCGTTAAAGGATTTAAATTTAAGATGAATTTACTTAAATTTCGGAACACCGATGAATGGATTAAGCAGTTAGACCTTAATGATTGCATTACAGACACATTTAATTCAAATTGGCTTACGAAAACAATGGCCCTTTCTCTGGAAAACCCCTATTGGTTAACGATTCTTCAGGCGATATGTTGGCACGCATCATTAAATAAAGATGGGCTTCATTCTTGCTGCTCGATCTGGGAATTTGGCCCTCGACTGGAGGGTTGAGAAATCAGTTCAACGAACAATATGCGATTGTTACCTAAATGCATGAGGCCGAATAGAATAGAATGGAGTGGGGAGTTTGGCGAGGAAGACGTCCAAGTATAGCTATAGGTGAGATAGCGACAGAAAGTGATGGATGCAACGATTGAAGTTTGCCGAGAAAGGCAGATAGATACCTCTCACAAATGCCAGCAGTAAATAAACGATAAAGTTAAACATAAAGTCAGTTGAGGCATTCTTCGCAGTTTCAATAACGCACGTCCCTCAAAGTCGTAAATATTGTCTTCACAAGCGGCCGACGTCAAACTCCGAGATCACGCAACAAAATGATAACTGCGCACGCATAAAATTCGCTACGTCTTCCCCAACACAAACAAAAACAAGTCAATATCCATCAAACTTTAGCCATTCTCATCTCAGCTTGATTGAAACGTTTCACTGTACAGTTGCTGACTAGGCAGCAAGTGTCACATCCAAACAGGACTATGGTACAAATTAAATTAACGCCTAGCTTGCAGGCTTTAAAAGCGACCCGATTGGCTTCTCCGCAATGCACAATGGAAACCAACGCATTACGCCGAGCAACTGCTTTCAAATTAATTTGATATGTACTCAACAAAGGTTCTCTAGCACACTATATGCGATCGACGGTACAGATTTACGACTCAACTCTGTCATTAGCATTATTTATTTCAAATTCACGGCAAACCTTTTATAGTAGGGCCTAAATTCACTCAACAGAAATTCAATATCGTTAATGCCCTTCGGTATAATTGACTCGTGTAGTCTTATTAGTAATACCATACATTTCGTTTGTAATTCACTCATTTGTGCAGCTCTTGTGAATAGATACACAAAATAAATCAGTTTAAGCAATGAATTTTGGAAAGTATGTAGGTAATCTGATCAGAAGCAACACTTGCGTTTAAATAATTTGAGCATGATATGAACAGATAAGCAGGGTTAATAATATATATTTTTAAACTAATTAGGCCAACATTGACGCCTTACATATTAATATCAATCAATATGTCAAATATTAAACAGAGCCGCCAAAAGAGATGTTCAAAGTAAAATCGAATAGCTGTCCAAGTAACTCCTAACTAATAAATTATTTTCGCAGCTGACCACATCTTCTAATTCAAATGGCGAGTAAGGTGCAATGAGGTACAAACAATTTTATCATCTAATTTGCTAGATGCATATTTTCGCCACGATAACCCGCATATAGCTGAATCCCAACTTCGGCATTGTTCAGCCAATTTCTTCCCATCGGCAATTTATTTTCAATTCCATATCGATTGGAAAATTTGCAACAATGGTGCCCGCTGTCGAAGTACAGTATGTTGATCAAGAGATAGGGGAATGAACATTCTCATGCTCTTTGTCGGCTCTATCATTAATGATCGCCTGCACATTTTTTTCGATTATTCAGCCAAGTCCCATAATGACTACGAGTCGTGACCTGGCTTTGCAATACCATGCAAGCAGCTTTTCACTCTTCCTATATACCAAGATAAATTTGAAAAGGGGGAAACGGTTCATTTCTGACATAGCCCACATGCTGTTTTACAATAAAATGACTGACACAACAGATCAACAGAACCAATTGTTCATTCCAGAATTTTACAGCATAGCAAAATATTTCTCTCATCTATTTCAAAACTAAGTAACTCTGCCGAAGGACTATTAATATAGCAATAACATTTTGAAGTCGATATCAAACCAGAATTTACTACTTAGATGGTACAAGTTTATTTCCCCCATTTTTAAATATCTATTAAATGACTATCGTCTAGTTATTAATTTTAAGGCAGACAGTTTGTAAAACAATTCCTAGCAAAGAAATTTAAATGCTGATTGGTGCATAAAGTAATAATCGGTCATATTTAAAATTTACACTTCTGGATTATTTATTTTAATGAAAAGTTTTATATAAACTAACAAGGCAAGACACAAAGTGTAAATAATCGAAATTAATAACAATTTGTTAATTGGTTATGTAATGTACGACTGAGGATCTTGTACGATGAAATAATTTTAGTATTATGGTGGTCTCATCAACATAAGAGTTCAGAAAAATTATTCAAATTGCCAAACTTAGTTGAAATGAATCGTTATGTATATGTTACTTTAGGAATTGAAAAGCCTGCTTTGCATTTACATGTATTTAATGATACTATGTGGGCGGCATGGATTTGTATTCTCCCTGAGGATACAGCTTACATTCAAATTTGTCTAAAACTATCAAATCCTTTTAACGGAGCTTGTATTTGATATCTTTTAATCACGCGAGCTTATATTGTTTCTGCTTGTTGTTTGTGTGTATTTCAACTTTCTTTCTTTATTGTTATTACGTATAAGTTACCGTGCCAGCAAATGGGTTTTTTCCTAATGTGCGATGCTCTAAATATTTTCCCTGCAGCATTGGGATTAACAACAAACTGAGTAACTTTCCTGCTTATATTGATCGACAATACTAAATATATATCATTGTATGAAAACACCAATGAATCTCGTAAAAGTTCCCATACATGCCAGCTCAAACTTCACAATACCCGAGAATTTTCTACACTATTGTATACTTTTGTTGCCTCTGGCGAAATCAAAATACCTTTTATGTCTATTTTTATTACGGTAGATACTGACAAGAAAGACACTTCTTCCGCTGTGTATATATACAGTATATACCGAAATGAACGTACAAATAAGCTTAATATTATCTGCTTCGATTGGAGTCAACAAAGTACAGGGTATACAATAAGAATCCTCCTGCACACAATTCAATCCAATCCACGTCACAACTTAGAGTTGGTTTGAGCAAACCCAAGGAAGCAGCTAGCTTTCATCAATCAAAAAAGAAAATATATAACGGATGAGAGAGGAGTGACCAGGTAGAGGTTTAAACATAATGATATAAGAGCTATATAAGGAAGCTGGCAGCTTGGACCGATGAAATTATCGTCTTGGAGATTAGTGATTGATAGCACTTTATGCATTTTTAAACAAGATCGGCTCGATACGTTTCTTGGATAGATACATGTCCAGGATCCTTTCAGTAAACAACAAAATGTTGCAACTAAGGATCATAAATCGATGGCCGATCGAATTTTTGACGGCGAATGTATGTCACTCAAACGATAGGGCTCTTAAATATTGCACAGAAACCTTGTTATACTAGTTCCCGTCGCTATGTTTCAATGTTCATCGACACAATAAATATAGAGTATTCCCTGACAGCAGTGACGAATTATTCCCCACATCACCAATAACGGTAGTTTCCAAACAAGTGTAGCCATGAATACAGTCAGGAGGAGCACAATAGAAACTTTTATGAATCAAATATTAAACGCGTTTAAAAAAGGCCAATTCGAAACGTTCATATTGCGAAACTTGTAATCTAAACTGACGTTTGCATCGCAATAATTTATATTCCTCACTCAAAAATAGAAATAAATATATTTTTACTGATTTCATACAAAGAGTGAGAAACTTGACACACGGTGAGCTAATGTGCAACCTGTGTGCAACAACCTTCAGGCTATAGCTAGCCGTATGCACACATGATTCGCTTTGGACAGCAGCAATGTACGTAACAAAATAAACAATGTCCCCATGAACAGGATGTTTCTTGTAGGCCAATCCCATCAAACAAGCCTGCAAGCATCAAGGTAATGCCAATAATGGAAGGCTATCTTGGAAGTTGACATTGACTTCAGCTGTTTACATATGGTCTTGACCATCTTTAGAGCATGCAAGCGAAGACGTTCAGCAGGAGGAACATCCTCTTTTTTTGCCACCAAGAGCAGAGAACAATAGTATCCCAAAAAGAGCGCTCAGCCAAACTGCTTGTCTATAAGCCAGGAAAACCCAAACTAGAGAAAAGTCATACCAAGTATTTTAACATCCTCCCCGAAGAACTTACCATACAAACCCAGTACCTCGATTATGTTAATCACTTAAACCCGCAGTATAGCAAAGATATAAGTTCAAATAACAGAAACCAAGTAAACAGTAATTGGTATGCAGAAGAGGTGCATGCTACATATCTGCAGACATAAAAACCAGCTCAACCAAAGCTAGAGTCTGTCCTTTGGGAGAGCCCCAGAACCAGAACAAAAAGTAGCTGCCATTTCGGCATTTTCACAAAGTCCAGCCTCTTCACTTTGGCCTTTAGCACCATTGGTGCAACCAGCAACAATGACCGAGCTTGTGTGGTAGGAGCAGCAATACCAGGTTTAGAAAAACACGAAGAACAAACAGGAAGCCCTTCTTATCTTTTGCGGTAGCACGAGTCAAAGAGGGATGCAACCAAGTTGTCCTTAAAACACCATTAAGGGCTACAAGATTTGGTAAGATCAGTAAGAGATGCGAGAGCCAACAGTTCTTCCAACCGAAGCCATTCTTCGCATTGAGTGGTTTCATTTATACATGAATGAAGACATTGCATTCAGAAAATATGTAGCAAAAAAGTGCAACTGTTACAAGAAACCAACCGAACATCCCTTTGGTTGCTGCCAAAGAAACGACAGAAATGACAAAACATGACTAATGTCCATGATTTTTTTTAACCTGTATTTTTATCTTTCTGCACCATGTGTGTTTTTGGACAACACCCAGCACTATTTAGTTCACACAATAGAAAAGCTATCTCAGTTCGAAATTAAAATTTAGCAATCCGATACTAGAACTTAAGTTTGTAATGATAGTTAATCATATGTGTTAAAATAGGATAGATAGGAATTGAATTTTAAATATGCAGGTTTAAGAAATTGAGAAATAGATATATATTATTTTACTGCAAATTCGTATTAACGATTGATGTTATAATACCAACTGTGCAAATTTTCACCACAAAGTATATATATGCTCAGTTACAATCTATTTGCAAACACAGAATGTAGCTTCCAAAAGTCAAAAATCTGCCAATTCTGCAGGCAGCTAATATTTGAGAATCCTCTCATGCAGAGCGCTCGCTACTCAACGAGAATGCAAATGAAAAGCAAATCAAAATTTAGCCTGCATGCTGTATGTAAATGAAATCAGACTGAACAATATCCACAATTGAAATATCCGGCATGCATTGCATTAAATAAAGTAACACGCATATAGAATACAGATTGCTATTCAAAAGTATTTTTCTCTTAGTACTTGCACAAAATATGGAGAAAACGAAACAAAGTTGCTACTCCAATGCTATAAAAACCAATAGAAAGTTTTCTCTGGTCGTTTTGCAATTGTGGACAAAAATACGAGTCTAGGAAAATGCAGAAATTGCGGACAGAGACTTCATCCGCCAGTTATTTCTTTATATCCCATTGGAAAAGCCACGAGTCTTGAATACAGATGAAATCGGCAAACGTCTTTTGGAGGCTCTTAAGGAGAGTGTCCGAAACTCGGTGAGCATACTAATGAGATAGCAGCACGACACTGTCTCCGTTTAAGTGCACAGAATCCCATATTGTAAATTTGTGCCTCCATAAAAGGATAACTGAACGAGCAGACAATACCAGCAATTAATCACGTGTAAATATTTTGCCATAAGATACATCAATATATGCTACATCCTGCGATCACAATGTATCAAATTGACAGGACCCTGAACGAGGCACAGAACCCCAGGTGTAACTTGCAAATTTAAATTCATTTTTTTGAACAAGACAAATTTAGTGAAACATGCTGATAAATGATTATATATACCTTTTGCTTATTCGCAGTCACTGTAATCAGTTTGTGGAAGAATTGACTGTCACTTTCACCGATTCAATTGCAACCAACCCATTAATTAAATTAGTACTTGTATATACATTTTAAGTTAGACAAAAACAGGTTTCCGATTTTTTGTATGTTTTTTGTTAGCTGCATAACGGTAATTTGCAACATTCCAAAGCGTGTGTACACATCACTAACTTGATTTGCTAGCTTTAAAGGCAAAACTTCTGGCTTTAGATTAGACAAGAGAAATTTGTTTTCTTAAAGGCAGAAAGAGCAAGACCAAGAAATTTAATTTTCTTTTTTAATTTTATCACGCATGCACATCACTTAGGAATTTGCGTAAAGTAAATACCAAGCGTTCATGCGACTGGTTCGTGTAATTAAGTAAAACGCTTTCAATAGAAGACATCGTCAATTTAGAGTCTATTTAATGTGAGGATTTGCGCCTGAAATACATGGTGTCTATTAGTCACGCCATGGACAAATCATGGTACATATATCCATGGCTCAGCTTTCTCGCTAATTTGAACTTGACAATTAAAGAAATGATGAAGTTTATTTCACATTCCCAATTTGCATCGTTGCGAAAACTCATTCATCAGGCGAGTTCATGCTGAGAAAGTGAACAGGCGGTATAGGAAAGAAGATGGTGAAACGTCTAACCATTTTCAATCCGTTTGCAGATGTAATGTAGATATAGGACGTGTGGTTGCGCATGTTTCTTGGGCATAAAGGGGTCAAGCGGGCTGAACGTGCTTGTAATCTTAAATTATGATCGCTTGAGTATGCAAGCAGAGCCCGAGTCGACGCTATTTCACGCCTAATATCTTCACGCACGTCCGTTCACCAGCTAATGTCCAATAAAATGTGATATGAATCATGGGATATATCATCGTGCTCTCCTCTTTGGGCCTCGCCCTATGAAAACGCATAAATACGAGCGTATAACTAACAATAAACAACCTAAGAATCGCCAACATTTTACACCTATGCATATCTATACGTAATACATTTCACCTTCGCGATCGAACGCCCATACAATCTGGACTAGGGATATATGGAAGTAAATGATCAGTGGAAATCCGGATGGCAGCAGAAAAATAATTTTGCCAGTTTTTTCACCGCCGTTTAGTAACAGATCTCGATGGAATGTGATTTGAGAGCAGGACTGTGTGTAATAGCAGTCACGTGACCAAGAATAAATTGCATTTCATCAAGGCATTCCATCTAAACAGCTATAGAGTAGTTATGTAATATGACGACTTACATTTTTGGCTCGAATAAGCAGGATTAGGTTTTGGGGAATGAAAGTGGTGGTGCAACGTTGAAGAACTACTGCAATTGTCACTTGAGAAAGTACCTACTCTTCCAAATAACTAACTATATATATCTAGGGGAAAATCTTAAAAGATTAAACATGTTAATACCAAGCTTTTCAATTAGCTTAATGTTTGAATGCTTGCAATCATTTTTCCTGGATTCCTGCTACAAAAGGAAAGCTTCTTAACTCTACACTGAAAACGCCATTAATAAATGGTCTATTGTTTCATATGAAACATGATAGACATGATATCATGTTTCAACTAGATATTTTACGTTGTTTTTTAATTTTGTCACAACAATATACTGAAATTTTAGCCAAAATCTCATTGCCTAATGACAAGTGTAATCTAGCATCTCCTAATTAATTCTCTAATAAAACAGCTTTTGTTCTAACTATGTTCAAGCTTCCCTTAAGAATGCAAACTAACAAAAAGTAACAACACAAAGATCATAAAACACGAATGTTCAAATATAGTTTCTTTAAAAAACAGAATAGCATGCAGTGAAAGGGAGTTTTGTACTAACTGCCCCATGAAAAGCGGCCCCTTAACTGCGAAATGCTTCACTGCATCTCATCCAATCTTTATAGGACAGCTTTAAAACACTTTCTTTCATTGCTGTTCTGCTTATTTGACCAATTCATGTGTTCACCAAAATATTCGAAGTACATTTGGCAAGATTTTTATAGTTCACACCACCCCTTAACTTTAAAGATAGGCGACTATTCTTGATAATGCCCAAATGTCCCATACGACGTCATCAATAGATTTCCCCCCTGGTAAGGTAATCTTTGTTCATAGTCTTAATCCAGCCAGATTCATTGTTTTCTTAACTATTCCCAAACAGGGCATAAAATATAGGTTCACTAAAGGAAAGCCTGAAAACAATCAATGCATTGCATATTGTTGCTACTGCAATTAGTAACTCATGGACATGCTTAGTATTTCTGGCAAATTTTGACGAACCCAGCTGGTGGACGGAGCTGAAACTATCAAACAAAATGCTGTTTCGAAATGAGAGAATAAAAATGCGCTTGCTTCCACAGATCCGAGACGAGATCACACACTCGGCCGCTTTCTTAATTACACCTATTATTGTTCTGCTTAATGAAAGGTTAATGGAATAAAAAAGGGTCAATTTCCCTGCAAGCGAATGTGCGCCAGCTGCACAGTCACACCAGAAACTTGTGTAATTGAGCATTGACTTTCCGCTTCAGTGTCACATATGTGCAGAGTAGGCCTATAGGCACAGGATGATCTGGCATGCAGCCAGCACCTACATTGTATATACATATGGCAATGCGCATTAAACTGCAATAAGGAGTCCGTCCGGTGGATACATTTAATGCATCATCTCGCTGTGCTAAATCTAAATCTATATGGTATTAAACAATGGCTAATTGAATAAGCCTCGTGCCACATGCAATTCGAAACCTAAGTGCAAAACACGAACTGTCTGCACCACTAGTGTAGGCTACATGTAAATGCATCAAAGTGCTGGCAACTTGCACATGTGCGACGTTCTTTTGTACTCTTGCACAGTCCACAGCTAACACTGATGTAAGGCAACATATTATACATATGACAATATTATACGTCAATTTTGGAGAGCAGTACATATAAAACTGGGGTTACTGCCAACATTTTTCCATACTCGATAGTTTATACAGCAAGCCCATTTCGAAAAGTAACATTTTATTTTGAGATTTGTATAAAATGTATTTATATAAGGCAAGAAAAGTCTATTCCCATGGATTATCTGTAATACAGTGACAGTTACAATACATAATAATGCCAAGATTGACTATATTATATAGGATGCAACATGTGATGATACAGACAACTTTATCGCACGTGGCCTTGGGCCCAAGCTTCAAGGTTGTTGCATCCCTATCTTGGTTAACTGTCAACAACAAGTCACTATAGTTTCAATTGAAAAGTTGTAGAGCACCTTGGAATTCGTAAACTAATTCCGATTATCGATTTCTATCGTTAATACCCACTTAATAACTAAATTGTTCGGTTAGCCAGAAGATGCACTGGACTGTGAAGCCACTTGCAAGTTAGCGCATTACCCATGTAGCCTAGGGGGGATGGTTTTATTTTGTCGTGTGTTGTTTAATACTAGTTGAACGATACATGCTTGATTTATTCGCAATCTCAAAGGCTGAATAATGTATATGCAACTGGACACAACATACTGATAATACACAAAAACATGAAATGTAACAATACATTAATGCAGGTGCATGGCCTTCACAGCCCACCACATCTGGCTAATAGCGACAGAAATCGATAATCATATTTATTATACGAATCCCATGATGCTCCAGTTTTACAATTGAAACTATGGTGACTTATTGTTTACTGCTACCAGGATGACAATGAAATAACCTTGAAGATTAGACCCAATGCCATGTGTAATATTATTTTCCGAATCTTCGAATGTTTATTTATATTGAAACTTGGCAGAATTAGTATTATAGCTGCCAGCATTGTATATAGGGTGCTTAAGTAGCATGATTTCTTCATATTGTAAAAAATTGCAGTTGATTACAAATGTGATGAACATATTAGCAAAGGGGCGAATTGAATGGACACGTGACCTATAACCTCCAGCAAACTTTTCAAGGTTTTTCAAATGATAAATCAAAAACCGTTGATTAGTGGTGGTAGTTTTTTTAGAAAAAGTTGCAGAGGGGGCCACTAATTGGGAAAGAAACCACAATTTAAGGGCAAAATTTCGAATATTAATACATTGTTTTTAAGACAATCCTTGAAGGATAAACGCTCTTATATTTTATGCTGTTCATTTCACAAAATTATCAGGCCAAATGCATATTAGCAAATTAATAAGTATAATTATGAGTAAAATTACACTGAACAAAGTGCTTTTACGACAAATTTTCTTCCCCAAAATAAACATGCAAAATATTATACTCCTGCAGGGCAAATTTTACAAATTAATCAATTTCAGAAAATTGTCTATGTATATAGCAGTTTAGATCACAGTAAGCAGATGTAAAACAAGTTGCATATAGAAAATGCGAAATACCATTTTAATTTCGCTAATTGCATGATTTAATTTCAGTATTGGTACAATTAAATGTTCCCTGCCCACACAAACTCGCTGTACTTTACTTCCCTATGGCGATTCGAATCTACTTTCTCCAGAGAATCATAATGCTTTATAACAAAAAAATAATTGTTGAAAGGGCGGTGGCACACTCCTATTGTCATTTGCATTATTTTCGTTGCATGTATGGCCTAAATTGATGCAACAACACCGTAAATTGTAATAACGTGCATGTTTATGCATATTCTGCAACATGTTACGTTAATTAATTAATCATTAGCAAAAATATATTTAAATGTGTATTACACTGATTATGTTCCCTTTAATAGTTCTACAGTAAGAACTCGACTATAATATTGCATAACTTTGTATGTACTAATACATAGGATGCAAAGTTCCTTCCCCTATAGCCTTAGACATGCGCTTCTCTGCATCAACTGTAAAGTAACTATTTTCCCATGTCATAGCACACAGTCTAGATTCTTGATGTTTCGCCAAGGGCTAAACAAACTAATTAGAACTAATATTTATAGAAAAATTAATTGCATATTCAATATTAATGAGAAGCTTCCCCGAATTTTGTTGCGAAGACAAATACTTTGTCTTTTTGAAGCTATAGAATAATTAGCTCATGTAAGTAATACTTTTCAGTCAATATCTTACTTTTATTTCTGTACGTGCTTGAAAGATAATTGTGGATTATTGGTTATGCTATGGAGTTGGCCAATTAAATCTCAAAGATAGAGCAAACAATTAATAGCCATTGCTGAGCTAAAGATGCTTTTTAAAAGTATATATCCAAAACTGCATGGAAAGTGTTTTAATATTTCCTCATTGCCATGGTTAGCTAAACCTTAAAATGAAGCACGAGATGGGGTATAGCTTTTCATTCATTTTGTCAATGAAACCAAATCATAAAAATACTATACCTTAAAAACCCGTTTGTTAGATGTGTGTTGGTTATACATATTTAATGTGTGCCTAATGTAGTAGGTAAGCAATTTTCCCCGGCCCTGCTAATAGTAAAGAATAGACAGGGGCTGTACATTACAATAGGCCAAATATGCTCACATGTACAGTACCATAATGCAAACCATATTTTCAGCTCACAACATAATCTAATTTGAATGTTGACGGGCAGGAAGACACACCTTGTGGATGAAAACTTTTGTTGCGTTATACATATACTGCAGCGTAGCATATAGACCGGCATATATGGAGCTAGTAAAAAATTCATTGCACATGTGACGCTGTTACCGATAATTGGTAATCTATTAGGTTACCTCCGGAATCCAACCACGCCTTCGCATTGACGCTAGTCGATTTTCGCGCTCAGCATGCAGGCCACCTATCGATTTTCCAGGTCAGGTCGAGCAACTTTTAGAGATTACAGCTTTTATTGTATCTATGTGGCTACCGTGAAGATAATGAACGTAATTTACGAAGTAATTTCATATCAAGTCAAACGTCCTGATTGCAATGCAAGTTGTCCTCGGGCAATACAAAGGCCTGGAATAAAATAGCAATGCAGCAGCGAAAGTTGAAAAGGGAAAATTGTACAAAATATACCAAACCAATATCAAATATCTTTCAGAGCGTTACAGGATTCTCGTAAAACTTGCAATTTGAAATGAGGGTAAATTTATCGTCATGAATATAGCAAAGACCAGAAGAGAAAATTAAAATTTGCAAATGGAAATAGCCAATTCATAAATTCAATAAATTCTTTAAAAGCGTTGTCAATATCTGTTGCTTGTCTGTTTTGGGACTTGAGATTCGCAGACTGTAATTTTACATGAGCACTTATAATACCTCTTAATTTATCTGAGACATAGCTTTCACATTTGGTTTCCCTCTCACTGCACAAATTAACAACCTTGTATGGTTAGGCAGTTGACCATTTTTAGCGTTAACACCCCTACAGGAAATTTTATACGCAGTAACCACACAACAACAACAAAAAATTTTAAGGATCCAATGTTTCAAATTGCAACCTTGCAACTATATAGCACGTGTGGTTGTGTAATTCATGTACTTAAATCCATTATTGAGGAAGGCAGCAATATGAAATGTTACTGAAACCTCACTCCCACGTGGAGCTATAGAAATGTAATATTAACGTTTTTTTGTAGATCATCTGACAAATCTAATTGTACATATTATATGATCAACACTTCGGCAGTTTATAAAGTTATTTCAGTAGCCTACCTATAATAGTATTCGCTTTATTTAATTTATCTTTTGGAATATACACTGCAACATGGAAGTCACAAATTTGTGCATTCATCGGTAATTCCAATAAAATATCTTGTCTCCATATTGAAAATGTAGAGTCATTTTCCGCACTGGGAAGTTGCAAAATTGCGTTCAATTAGAATACAAAAAACGGATATATTGTGATTGGCTTGCAGACTTAGCCTGATCAGGATATCGCAAGCGATTGATCATCAGCCAATGAGAATGCTCACTTTTCATTTCCCCAGGGGCGTGTTTTACCATTTGTTTGAAAAGGCCACATTTGCATAAATTAAGATTTCGGTTTTCAGACAAAAGGTAAGAATGCTCCTGGGAAATTTTAAGGGTACACCTTGGTAACTTTCCATACAGTTTCGCAATATACTTGAAGTTGCTTCAATTTTTATAGGAGCAAAGCACACTAAGTCTATAGTGATGATCAGTGGATTTGTTTAGCGAGCTTGCTAGACTTTTGAAATACCCTGTTATTTTGAAAATACTCGTTATAACCGATATTTAAGCTCCAAATATGGTCAGCCCAAATGTAAGCTAGTCTGCAATCATATTAGGCAGAAATTCCAAATGTAATTTTTGTTGAGATGAAAATCATCTGGTATAATAGCATAGCAAAGCGTATTGGAAATCGGTTAGCAAATAACCGAGCACACAATGTTGATATACTACTTCGACCAGTTTCCTGCCGTGCAGAGCAGGCGAGTATGTAAAGGTAGCTATTCTTCAATTTTTGCTAGGGTATATACATTTTAGGGATTAAACTCAATAAATATACTGCTGAACAACTATACATTTACTTAAAATTGTACTTTATTGAGAGAAAAAAAAAACAAACAAACAAACACTACAAAAATGGTGTTGCGGGACTTGAAATAACGAAACCACTATGTTGTTGTATAGTAAGATATAGTGGGAAATGATTGAACGACTATGATCTTGTATTGGAATAATGTAATAGAACAACTAATATTTTGATAATGGACCATTCCAACAACATAGTATTTTAGTGGTATTTTCCAATAGGGTATATAGATCGGCCATATAATGGCTCTAATGGTTCAACTCAAGCAGACATTTATCTGTTCTAAACACGAGTTTCGTCGAGTCAGCTCGACACGCCTATACCATGGGCAAGTTTTACACGATCGACAATGCGCATGCGCAAAAGAGTTTCTGCTAAAACTTCACAAATGTCAACCTCGACGCTTTTTGCCTACTTATAATGGACTTGCGAAAATGTTTCAGGTATTAAATGAGCAGTGTCCCCCCCCCTACAAACAAGGAAAACCCAAAGCAAAATGTATACATTGGAATAATAATACTTTTCGAAAAAATCAATTTTTTAAAAGTATATTACTGCTGCCGATGATGCTATATCCTAAGGGCTTCCTCCTACTCAAAGCTGATTCATCAAGAGTCGAAATTAACCAGTTTACAAACAACACACAAGTGATGGATGCATAAGGAAAAAAGTGCCACTTGAATTCTTCTTTAGGTTAATAATTAGAGCATTGCATTTCTGCAGGGCCACATTTCATTGTTATCATCAGTAGAATAACATAAAAAAACATTTTGGGTTCATTGTCCCTTTAAGCCGACAGGGTTAGGATTTATTTATTTAGGATTAATGGCCGGTTGGGATTGAAGTGTTGTTGTACGCTGTATTTTTCACTGTCGAAACCGCAGCCCATGTCACATGAACAATATACAAACAGTTCACAACTACACGGAAGTACACATTTTGAGGCATATCATGTTATTACATATCCATGTGTAAATATTTTATGTAGATGGGACAACGATTATTTATTTCTGTCTCTCGGCGATGACATGTGTAGTCCATGTATTAGAGTATACTTTCAAAATTGACATTCTGCTCATTAATCGCTTTGCTACGGTTTGAATGTGCAAAAACTTGACACTGCAATTTGTAAATGTTTTCCCACACCTTGCAAAAAATAATCGATGCATAAGAAAATTAGCAAGACCTCAAAATTGGATATTGCAGCAAAAACCTCTTAGTATGAGCTCATCATAAACAGTCTGGTACTCGTTTATGAGTTTGGTGCATTAACAAACTGTACATATTTTTTTAATGTGGGGCTCCAATATGAATGCTGTGCTCTGCAGTGAAGTAACACCTCATTTACTAAGGGTTGGCACCTATGACAGGTTAGTGCTACAGTTTTCTGGTTTATTTTCCTACATGCAAAGCGGTCCACTTCTTACAACCCTCATTTGTAAACAAGGTGTTGCTTCACTGCAGCGCACATCATGCATCATTTCAAAATTACTCAACGGTTTACAAATAACGGTTCAAAAGTTGGAACACAAATGACCTTGAAGGTGACGTCATAGGTCACATGCGACATGATTTTCGTATTCCCCCCATATGACAATTCATACTCAATCGCGAAGATATTTAAAGAAAGACCAGACTTTTGTCGTACCCTGTATAAGCTAAACATGTTTCAGGTATATGTAAGTTTTCCTGTAATCTAAAATTTTTAAGTAGATACTAACCCACATAGGGATTTCTAATCATATACTTCTGGGGCTTTCTGCACATATCACATTCCATTAAGTTATCAGTTGTTATTCTTCATGTAAATCTCAATTATACAAAGATTAGATTTTGCATTATACTATATAGGATAAGATAATAAATCAAACGTGCATTCATTTGGACATGACTACAAAGCTTACACCACCAAGTAATTCTTCGTCACGCATACTCTATAAAAAATATTTTTTCATTCAATACATGCATGCATGTATGTATATGTAGTCTACTTTTTAACGTCCTCAGCACCATCATTAGCTAGAGCAACAGGGCTGGTTTTGTTTTGAATGAGCCTAGTGTTCGGTAGGCCTAGTGCATTAATAAGTGAAGCGGCAAGATCATTTTTCGAGTGGATCCAGTTTTTACGAGAATGAACACCAAGTCATAAAGTTGGAAATTGGCGGATTACGATCCAGCCCAGCCTCTATCAAGCTTCCAATCGATGCATGGTAAAGATATTAAAGTAACGTTAGAAGAACGTGTGGATGGATTGACACATCTCGCTACTTTATCATTACCGTCAACCTACTCATTAGGTGACATTTAGAGTCGAAAAGCCGGCCGTATCTTATCTGAACGCCATTTAGTGTCACCTGCCACTCATTATTAATATGAAATTTTAATGCGAGAACATAGAGAGAGACCCAGAAAAAAAGTTGGAGGCAAAATGCGACCATCCACAATGTATTCACAAATAAAACCAAATAATCAAATGTTCCATTATTAATACGTTGGGAGCATGTTGTACGTGAATTAACCCTGAACATGCAAACGCATCGATCGTGTCGTCTACGTTTATAAACGCGGACAGGAAAATAGATTTACCATTTTTGAAGCCTACACAGCATTAAACGCATAGCATGGTAACCCACAGAATCATAAAAATTGAGTTAGCTCATAAAATACCTTTCGGGCATTGTCAATTTTGAACTATCATTATATCAGAATTACAAATACATTGATTGCCAGGTGGCAGTAAAGAAGAAGTGGTTTTTAATATGCAGCAAGTACATAGGGTCTTTCTATTGTGCTCTGTTAGGCATTATATTAAGGAAAATCTGATATGTCCAAACCAGCCAGGTTGGTTTCTTCATAACTGCATGCTCCAATAATTATGCAGGTTTCGATTGATTACATACATTGCACTCAGCCCTCTTAATTAATGGCATATATCTACTGCAGACATATTTATTTGAATTGATAGTGAGCAAGACTCCCACTGAAAAGAATACATGTCTGAAATGTATTTAAATTCGACATTGCACACATTCTAAATATAAACCAGAAATTGAAAAAAAATAGCCAGAAGCACACGTGCATATTGTGAAGGTGAAGCCCACCTGCTACCAAACATCCAAAGCACTTATTTAACTACCTATATTTGATCGTTTTTCCAAGGTCAGGTTTGTGATTTTGCAACTCGCCCAGTATGTTGCAAACAGCTTCGGCAAATACCAATTTATTTAAATTATTCGTTCATAATAATTCTGAAAAATCTGTATTAACGCATACGGTGCAATGAATCGACCGTCAAAAGCTAATTCAATCTGCATACATTAAGAGCTCCATATATTTATTAACTAAGCGGTAATTGACTTCGCAATTATCTTGGCAGAGGACCATCATTTTAGTGAAAATATTTACATATCCGCTGTAGAACTCTAGACATTTCCCTCCTAGTTTTCAAACTCTGTCAATATTGAAAGTTATAACATATTGAGCAGAGCGACGTCACGAAAACAATGCTAGAAATTAACAATAATACCAAGAGTGGATCCACTCTTGATAATTCATATTAACTCGGCAATTTGTCAATACAATTCAAGTTGACCTAATTCAATCATTTCCTTTCAGTAAAACCTCACTTGGTAAAACCGTCAAATTAATTTATTCCGTAATTAGTTTGCATTAAGCACATTTGAAGATGTGCCCTAAGCTAAGAACTAAATTTGCATGTTAGCCTGCAGCTAATGCCATTTGTTTACTTCCAAGAACGCAAGCAGGAGAAAATGGAATCTACAAACAAAATGTGAGCATCACTTGCCTGCCTGATTATGCAACTTTCATACGCGAGTAAAACATAAAAGTGCCATTATTAAGATTTTGCAACCAGTAATCTGTTTGATAATAACTGAATTCCACGCAGCAAATGCAAACATTAAATTCAATTTTACAAAGGCAATCATGTATGTGTTCTGAAAATATTAGCAAATGCTCTAAATTCCAAGCACTACCTATAATAATAAATGTGTTTGGAGGAATTGAAAGGGCGGCAAATGCAAAATGGTATGTTGGACTCTGAACATATGCGATATACCCTTCGATTGCAAAGCTATACCAACCAAACACGAGAAATGACATTTATAACAACAAAAAATAAAGGTACTATACATTTATAAGTACTTACATTTCGCCTGCAGGATGAGCAGAAAAGCCAGTGTGGCCACAAGTCTCATCTCCATTGAAGTGGTGAACCACGTGCGACGATCAGAAATGGTGATGTGTCAACGGTTCTCACAGCTCCAAACACTAGCAAAGTTGAAACATCAGTGCTCTGAGTCTTTGCACAGAAGTGAAATATTGGAGTGTTCAGCTGCGATGCACAGGAAACGGTGATATAAGTTGTGGTGGATAAACGTGAGTCCTGCTCCTGCTGCTCCACAGCCAAGATGACGTGCTGATTTAAGTGAGGTAATGGCAACCGGGCTCCGGGGAACGACCGGCAATGAACCAGTTCCTCCGCAACCCATACGTTTTGCGGCTATGCCTGGACGTTGGTGGTACACGTTGAGTGTAGAGCGAAAGCAAGACCAGAGTCGACTGATGCCTCCAACCGATCCAGATCCGACTAACGACTGGTGGCTCGGTGCGCAGCCTCTTTCTCTCTCTCTCTCTCTTTCACCCCTCCCACATCAACCGCTCCAGCTCTTTGCACGCCTTCAATTCGCTCCACTGGCAAAATACCGACCTCTCACATTCTCCCCTGCTCTTGCAGCAACACTGCAAATCGACAACAGAAAAAATGACATTAGGCTACAAAGTTAACAAAATGTATTTACCACAAATCTTCAACATACACCGGAAATAACAAGAAAGATGTCCAATTTTTATCAGCTCCTATACCTCGTTTCACATTCAGTTGACACTTTTTTCAACTTTTTGTACCATTTTTATTGAGCTTTCAAAATGGTGACAATAATTTTACAAATAAAACCTCGGATATATTAATATTAATTCTAATTTTGCGTTTATGAAAGCTATACAGAATGAGGTGGTCTGATAATTTGCTGTTGAAACATGCAACCTTACCCCATTGGATCATCACAAAGCCCCGCCTCCCTTCTCTGGTCACGTGCATTTTGCAAGACCCTGAACTCTACTCTTAAATGTATTGCGAAATTTTCAGATTGATTTGGAAACAATTATGCAACATTTCTTTCACGTCCTTGAAACTGATTTTGAATATTGGAAATGTGTAGTCAAGTGATTGCAACACATTGCGCAACTTTACCCGATTACTTTTACTACACAGAAAATAAGAAATCATTCTCCAGCATTTCCATAATTTTGATTGCAACTCACATACTTATAATGTCCTGTAATTAGACTATTGATTAAATACATGTTATATAACTGATTTCAGCGGGAATACCTATACTATATTTCCAACAATTCGTGATATCTTGTTAATTCTATGTATTATTGCGTAAATATTTCACGTTTTTATTCAATAACCTATTCTTCGATTTATATAGGCCAACTTTGGGTTTTAAAACCACTAATACATTCTTTCAATCACACTTATTAATCGATTTTCATTAAAAACCTTATAATTTGGTTTCAGGTGAATGCAAGCAATCTTGCATGGTTGTGACATGCATGCCATGTGGGTTTATTTAGAAAGGTTCAGTTAATGGTTATTCACAACAAATTGTGCAATACAACTGCTAAGGATATTATTTACCCACACCATATACAGTATAATAAAGCGCCATGCAAAACTAACGATGAGACAAACAAACATAAAAATCCAATTATCATACATTGTGATTAGGAAGTGCCACCGTGTATAGTTATTGCAGATATAGTATTAAAATTGCGTTAGAATTGCTTTCAAACAATGCAGTATTATTTGGAATTCGCAACTTTTCAGTTTTTTCTATATATTTCAACTAGTTAGTCATGTTAATCTACATAGTTCAAATGGAAATAAACTGTTTCAATATAATTATGATTTTCATGGGAATAAGTAGCTACATACATACATAACAGTCCTTGGTCAACTACTTTCGTTCATAGTCTTTCTCACTATGGATTGTTCTCCCAACAAACCATGAACAAGTTTGATGCCAATCAAAGAGGTTATTGGATAAGAGGAGTTGACACTGTGATTGACAGGACTACATATGATCGTTAAATCAAAAATTATAATTTATATCAGGAATGGTGAGGGAAACAAAATCAATTCTTCCGCCAATAGCTTTGCTGAACTTCAACTGCTGCTGCATGGCAATGAGGAATGCTATGTAAAAGGGGGTATTGCCAGTGCAATATGCATGTTGTCGATACATATCGATACAATCCAGACTTTGAAGGTAAATAAATATGTATGTATCGATACGCAATGGATCAATTAAATGTAAATAAATTAAAAGAATTGTAAAATGCAATTGACCATTTTCAGTAAGCACCTCCCATTGCCAAGATGGAGGCTGAAGTGGGGAAGATTATGCAATCCGATTGGCTGAAAACAAGTTTTCCCACTTGGGACGCCATTTTTCTAACGTTTTTTCAGCCAATGACAGAACAATGAAAATGCTCTGTATGAAATATCACGTGAATATTTCGAAGTTACTTGCTTGATATTTTTAATGTATTCTCTTGCTACAATAAATGTTAGAGAATATAAATGGTGTTACTTTTTTGCCATCCAATGCAAATACAATTACCAAGCTAGATTATAGTACCTACACGTCGTTTTAAAATGTCTTCATCGAGACCATGCTCATTTCCATTTTGAACATTTGCATTTAATCTTCACGTTGATCAATGCTACATACATGGTTTTCGGATCTGCGCCGTTTTTATTCTAGTTCAAATTTGCAACACTAATGCATGCGAAACTCACTCAGCTCTTTACATTGTCTAAGCGTTTAGGCATAAACATCTACTGTTACATAGCATTCAATACTGCACGTAGCCGAATTATTTCAAAAAATGTGGGGACTTTGTAAACTCTGAAGACTGGAAAATACAACACTTTCAATAGGTCTGGGTCATGATCCACCAGAAAAGCTTTCATTTCACGTGAAGAAAAAAAATGCACTGCATCCTGGTGTAATATTGCACTTAAAATACTTCAAGGGATTATTAGCAACTACAAATTGTTTAAGATAAAACCACCAACTGTTCAGCGATGCTTGCTTACCTCAGAATTAGCAGTAGAACATTTTACTACAGTATTTATACAGGGTGGATAAAAAGTCTGTATCTTTCGTTATAATATAGCTTTTTACGCAAGACATGTATCAGAAAAGTAGTAATCAAGGAGTTGTAAGTGTGACACTTACAACTCCTTGATTACTCCTTGGTAATAATGGGGACAAATAGGAAATCATATGTGCCGCCCTTTCAAATGGTGTCAAAATTATCAAACCGTGACCCTTGTTTCAAGGTCATCCATGCTTCAACTTTTCAACCATGCAAGAGAGGGCAACAATTCAAAGCGCACACATGACTGCAAGGATTAGGTGTGATTTTTAAAGTAGTACTTATTAATTAAGGCATGGGATATCACACAGTATAGTTTACTACAATATGTATACTAAGACGAATTAATTTTAGTATGCTGCTGTATTCAACTAATATGTAATATTTATATAATATACACATTTATCTCTTCCATTACAAGCCAGATTCAATCAGCTTCAACAACGCGTCATTCCGAGCGTTCATACCAGTTATTTAATTATGAGCTTGAAAAACTCTCAATTATTGTTTAAGTGGACCTGCCACTTTCACTTTAACTGTACGTGATCCATTAAAAATTATGTATCTCCAAATTCTTTAAGAGAAAGGCAGGGTTATTTGTCGAATAACATAATCGGATATGTGCAGTGTAGCAATAGAAAATCATTATGTCTAATGTCCGACTCAAAGAGGATTTATATGGTCAGGTTATGGCGTTTTGGTAATATCTCGAGACACATCTGGTATAAAAGAAAAAAAAACACTCGACATGAATCATTCGTGTACACACACCGCACTAGCATTATTGAGTTGTGATCATAAATCTCAAACAATGTTTGGTCCAAACAGGTCAATTCCCTCAGGATAACAGATTTTTCCTCTTTTCGCAATAAAAGTCGGTCGTGTCGACAATTATTTGAAAATTAAGCGTGACATTGCGACTTGCAGACGATCATTTATCACTAGTTACAGCTGATAAACGCACAGAAAATAGAGATAAGAGAAGCAGTTAGTTAGATTATGACGTGTGGTGGTGCATGCTGAATATGGTAGAAATCTGGAGAGCAGGAAACGAAGTAATGTCATATACATAATTTGTACTGCAAGTGCATGCGGCTGCAAGAAATATTTCCACTTCAATCAGAATGCAGTGAAACGAGAAGTCAGAGATGAGACGAAGCAAAAAGTGTGCAGTTTCTTCTCTGCAACTCTGCAACGAGAACGACAAAATCCTCTTCGCGTTGTTAGGCAATGAGCTGAACAAAACTTTGTGTAAGCATCGATCCGAGCAAAGCATGATTATTGCCTATGCACACCAGTCTCTATTATTCGACATAAGAGCGAGCAGACTGTACTGAAGAGTAAAAGCTCCACAGGGCAGTATACGCTCCAATCGCTCTAAATCTCGACTTTGCATCTCAAAAATCACAAAATCGCTTGGGATTGAAGATATAAATTGTGGTCACAATATTGGAAAGTTATACTAACATAAGATAAACACCTTGTGAGTTATCCGGTAAAAAATGAAAAGAAAGAAAATATTTAAATCAAATTCGTTCACCTTCTGCAAAAACACAAGAGGTCGAAATATTGTTGACAAATTAGATTAAGTTACTTTTGGACCCATGTTTACACTACACTGAAGTTGTACAGGCAACCCACATTTACATGAAAATGAGTCAAGTAGCTTATTGCAAACTCGGTTTTCATTTTGGAAAAATCGATTTCAATATACGTACGTGAGGAGCACGTGGAAATAGGAATTTAGCAGTGTGATGCTGTGGCCTACATTAGACCTGGTTTTGCAAATTCAATTGAAATATATTTAGATGAGCCACAAATGAATGTAACCAAACCTTGTGAAGGGTGGTACTTTAGTCACATTCGACCTAAGTCGAACAATGGGCAGGAAACAGCTTCCTGGCAACTGTATCAAAATACGTGAATTTAACATGACCAAAGTGTATCTAAATCGTAGTGGAAAATGTCACAGAAATGTGGTCGTATCAAATTTTGAAAGTTTAAGCCAGGTGATAAAAAAAGCTACAGAAAATTTAGTATTGGGATATGTGAAAAATTATATTTCATGCATTGATGTACCTATGTACTTGCAATTCAGTATATGCTTCTCAGCTTTATTTTGAATAAAATACTGCATTGACTGCAATGAATAGCGCATTTTGTATACAAACCGAATTAACGACAGTCACATCAACTTTTTGAAGGCCTATTCACGTACATAGATAAAACAACAAATGCATTTATCCTAGATATTATAGCAACAGCACTATAGTAAAAAAGTAGAGCAACACGTGCTTTGTATAGCAACCGTGCAAAGTAGCACTAAAATGCGTTAGTGGAATATCTGATCAGTGAAATGCAGTAAACCTCTCTCTCCCAATCCTCACAACGAAATCCATCGGAATAAACAGAACCCTGGGTGAAATTGGACTCCATTCAAGTTTGGATTTGTTAAGTTTATAGAATGATAGGTACGAGAAGCGTATAGAACACTTTGATGAACCGCAGATGCTGCGGGTGATGCCAGCAGACTCTGTAGGGTAGCTTTTTGATTCGGCTTCACCGCCAGACTCAAATTGGAAACTTTCGCCACGCTTCCGTCATCTTCACAGGCTTCATTTCCGGTATGAAAGGAGAAAAGCAAAGAGAACCGACGTGGAAATCTGGCATCTTAAACCAGGCGGAAGATCAGGCTCGCAGTTTGCGGTCTGTACGCTTTCTAACGAGTTGTTCGGACCTAGTGACACGGGCAATAAAAACAATCTGCAGATCCTCCTCTACTGTCAGATCAAAGATATCGCTTATCCCAAGATACTAAACATATCTGGAGACCTGTATAGCGACAAAAAAATTATGCCAGTAGGGATTTTTGCTTTCTTGGGTATAATGATGTTTGTTCAGGCAGCTGGGATGGTGAGCAAAAGCCGTAACCTCGGTGATAAATGAGATCCGGCATTAAGAAAGCAATCCGAGTATTTCAATCTTCTTTCCTTTGTGTCAGCTGAGCGTATTGCATAATCTATTCGCCCACCGTTTCCAGAAAAGAAATCGTTTCACGTGTCTACTCCTGTAGCTAAAGCCAGACTAAGTACATTAAAGTCAACAGAAATGCGCCGTACATCGGTGATACTGATTTTATTTAATGCCTAAATCGTGTATTTGCAATGATTATTTTATGCGTTGGAATATCAGGAAAGTTGTCTAAGATTAGTAACAAATACCTCCCTACAATGAATTTTTAATAAATCGCAGTTTACGAATTGGACTCTATTTGATAGTTTGAAAAATTTACTGAAATTATTCGGAAGCAATAATAATTGTGGTGGTTCTGTGTTGCTAGAAATGTAAATGTTATTTGTTCCTATAAGTTTTTGGATTGTACTTTGATTGTTTTGTGTATAGTACACATAATCAAAAACAATTATTGTTTGGAACGGTCCCTATATCTCCATGCTACACTTTTGTTGGATATTTAGGTGTGGCGAGATGTACATGCGCTAAACTTTCATCCATCCACAACACGATAGGTGTGTCATATTGACTTGCTCTTTATATAGACTATAATAATTGCCGCATTTTAAATGGGTCGATTGTTAATTAAACATGGGTATAGACATGATCGAAACTAATATACTATATAGGTGTGTATAGTTTCTAATTTAAACACATGCACAATTATACACCAGTGATATTTGTCTCGCTTTTATAAAACGCTGATGTTTTTATATTTGAGATCAACTTCCGAAAGCAGCGAAATATCCTAATCCACAAAAAATGGTCATGTAAACTCGGTAAGTTTGCTTTTTATGAGTCGAAGGACTGTTTAAAAATGTAACATGCTATGCCAATACGGTAAAAGCCACGTAACAACCCATTCAATAAAAAATTCTATCCTATAGACAGCTTTATAGATACTGAAGAAAGTGTCAGCGTTTTTATACAGTATATCTGTATAAAAAGCACGAAAATTGAGAATTAACGCACATTCGATATCCAGAGTGCTGCTCTTAGTTTGGGCCACCTGAGACTAAAAGAGTGTGCGTCCATTAAATGCAAAGAACTAATTAAAAAAGTCACATCGATTTGCCTTATAGAGACTAGCAGAATCAACGGTATACAAAATAGCTTCTGGCCGTATTGGAAATATTAATTACAGCCTATATGTGAACGGCTGAAAATGTTATATCGTGTTATACTGTACTTGCTAATTATTACCTTCTACGAACCACTAATATTATGCGAATGCCATATGGGTATAATAATTAGTGAACTAAGGATATCAATGCAGACATAATTCTATGCATCAAAATATATGCATGGTACAATAGACCTGAAACAATGGAGGACAGCGATACACAATCCAAATATCTCACAATGGTTTATTTTGTTAATGACAATATATCCATATTAATGAAAGTATACCAAAGTATTACTTGCGAAATCGAAGGATGAAATACGACAAAGCAGGAATGTAGCAATGCTAGATAATTCCATATAGAAGCTGAATTCTATGTTACTTATCTCTACCAAAGCACCAGTTTAGATGACCGCCTCTTACTCAATACTGGAGTTGGAAGTGGCTATTCGCTATAAAACCAGACAATAACTCATGTTTTAGTTTCCATTCAGAATTAAGAGTAGAATGAATCTCAGTCATGGCATATTTATAAGCTTTGGCTTAAACAGAGATAGTGTAATACCGAAAAAGCTCACAACAAAACCCAAACTAAAGAATGAATACATGCAGCAAAAGTCAAGCTCTTGGCAATGATTTACCAAGCATGATGCTGTTCCAAGAGACGAGCTCCTGAACCACGACCATGCAAGTGATACTAAAAAAATCCCTTTGTAAGTTAATTACAGTACAATGAGGGTCCAGGGATAATGGAAATAAAGCTGGACCATGGAAACTCTACAACCAGAAGTATCCAAGCAATAAAGTTTTTTATATTTGTTTAAAATGCGGCATGTTTCATGGCAAAGCAAGCCAAGTGTCATTATAAAGAAGGTATGAAAAAGCAACAAAAGAGGAAGTGACGTCATGATACAACACGTGGAACATGATGGAACATGATGGAACTGCGCATTTGCAGCAGTTCCAAGACGATCGAGGCGAAGCGAATCGCCCTTCGTTCGCATAAACTTGGTTTCCATAGCGTTTAAAACTCTGCAATTGTTGTGTGAAAATCGATGGAACTCAGTGCACCTCGCGACAACGCAATTTTCACTTTTGCGGCTGCAACACTATCGACCATTGCATGGATTTTAAGGTGGTGCACCACCTACGACCATCATATGCTGTATGTACATACAATCACACTGCAGCTGTAACTATATGTGGTAGTATATAGTATATCAAAACTATATAAAATCAAAGTGGTGATAAATGTGTACCCAACATCACAAGTACAGCCAACTCAACTTTTCCTGCTGGAGCTATTTCCTATCTATTGCTTGGTTCCAAATACAACCATGTTACATGTTAGAGTATGCTAGTTGCATCATGGCTGTATTTGGAACACTGCATCCTTCAGACAATTACTACAGTTGTTAAATATTACAGCTGCAAATCAACTTGCCAGAGCAGCAAACATTTGAAACTTGTATTGCTTTGGTTTGCCGCATATTTATGTAAGGCTTTAAAATATTATGCTGCAAGAATTATTTGAAAAATTCGTTCTACAGAATGTATACATAGAGGACGATGTGAGAAGGGGAAAAAAGGAAAGCAGCACAAATTTGGGAAACTTGGGAAAAGGCGCACTGGCATTGCCACACTCAGGAAGACTGCATGCTCCACCTGCTGAATTTGAAATGCCATCTATTCACAAGGGAATTGACATTAAAGCTGAATGTAAAAATGTGACAGGCACAAAATCCTTGCACAACCGCGATTCAAACTTTACGTGCTTCCACTGCACCAGAAATTGCCAGCAAGTCTCAAGACGAAAGTTGACAACAATGCTCTGAATGGGTCGAATATGGCTGAGGAGCAAGATGAAAACATCACATTTCCTACTGTATCCAAATCCTGCGTTCTTAGGTTTCAAATAGCTGTGTAAAGCCGATCCTAAAGTGTCATGGGCACTCCGTATGCAAATTGCCGGATTTGAAAGGAAACCTCAGCATAAATCCGTGAAACCTCATTAATTTTCAGTCACAATTGCACGGTGCTAATGAAAAAACTTGCTAATATTTAAGATACCATGCATCGATGAATATGTCTGTGCTTTCTTGAACCCAGTAAAGTTCATATATAAAATGTATGACAAACTAAAGTGTTTTTGTTTTCTCACGAAACTGAAAATTCTTATTATACACACTTGCAAAAATCACAGTCTGAATAATAGCTTGAAAATGAATATAAAGTAATTTAAGCTTGCAACTAGGAGAATATCCAAGGTTGATGTTATTCGAATATGTAAATAAGCGAAAAAGATCTGACTTAAGAGTTTTGAATTAAGTAGCCTTTATATCAATGTTTCAATTTCACCAAATATTTGCATTGACATTTTCGTTGAAAGTTTTTAAGATTATATATTTGCATTGCATATATCAGCATTGTATAAGCGCGTGTAAAATTTATTAAAAAAATAACTTTCAAGTTCAGTTGAACGCACACCTGGAATGGAAACATGGAATAGAAATGGCCGCTTAAATTCCCAACCCGAATACCAATCGGTTCTTTTTCCCATGATACTCGTATAAAGATGCAGTTGATTTAGTACGTAGGATTTTTGGATTTCGGTGGTTTCTTTCTACAAGGCGTATATTTGTGCTCTGGGGGCAGCAAGTTATGGTCCGGTTTAACGTTGCTGCAGGTGCTGCAAGAATTTACAGCCATGATGACAGTATGAGAGCACTCTGTCGCCTCTGCATGCAGCATGGCAAGAGAGAGATCAACATTTCTGTGCCAGAGCAACCAATGTAATAATAATATAAACCACATTCGCATTTTATTGCAATTTCAATTTCATAGCTATGCGGTTATCGAATATTTTATTGCCAATAAAAATTATCCACATGCAGATGACCAAAAATTGATAAATATGCATTACGAAATTGCGTATGTGAATGGTACATTTTCAGTAGAAATTTTAACGGGCAACATTAATGAACGATAGAATTACCATATACAGTAGCTATGAAATGGCTTTGCCTGATAAATATTTGTTTAGCCTGTATCAGTGAAGCAGTCTGCTTAAGTTTATACTTTGAATATAAGATTTCCCTAATATCATATTCATTTTGCGTATATAGCATTTCTAAAGTGGTTCAAGGATTTCGGAACGAATTCGAGGCTAAAGTCACATTTTATCAACCTTGAAAATCATAAAAACTAAGAACTTATACAAGCTTTGTGGGAGCCAATTGCAAAAAATATTGCAGTTGATTCTGAATTGTAAAAATGCATATTTAAATGAAATTTGCAATGATTTAAATGTTGCATTCGCTGGCCTCATTTTGTGATACAACAAATCTGGGAATAATTCAAATAATATGATAATTATTCATTGGATATCTTGCTGATGTGCATTAATAAAATAGATATTGACATTTGAAATATGCAATCGAGCTCTTCAATTCACAAGCCACTAAGTATACATACTGTAAGCGCCATGAAAGATTGTGCGGAAAATGACTCGCACACAAAAGAGTCGACTCATTTTAGGGGTCGGGGTTCGATGCACCTGCATGCGGTAACATGCTGCTGCCGGC
>JAQFZQ010000081.1:0-54101 GCA_034696005.1 Glomeris marginata | reverse complement strand
GCAAAGCTTAAAAATGGATCATCTCCAGAACGGTTCGCTTCGCAGCCTCCAACGAAAGTCGATTATGGTAAATCCTTCCCGTGACAGCTGGATCGATTATGGGTAGTGATTCGTAATCCTGAGGACTTTTCCAATAAGACTGTGTAGGTTTTATGCAGTTTGAGGCACTCTGATGTCCTTTTTTTAGCGCCTCAACAATGACAGCTACACGCAATCAAGTTTCACTTTGAATGCCTCCACTAAATGTCGAATATCTCCTAAACCGTTACAGCTGGATCGATTCCGATGCCAGATTCGGAACCCTGAGGATTTTTCCTATCCGCTTGTGTCGGTTTTAAGCCGATTGAGGCACTACGAAGCACCGTTTTGCGCTCCTAAACCATGACAGCTAAACACAATAAAGTTTCACTTTTCAGTCTAATTCGATAGTAGGCTTCAACTTTCATATTGGAATGACTTGTCTATCATTAGCGGTTTAAAAGATAACAATACAATAACCTTGAATCGGCCACTCATGGTCATGTGAAATACCATTTTTGGAATCGGCATAGGGCACTTCCTATTCACTCCCGTTAACTTTACTCGATAATCTTTCACCGTTATTACAAAGTTACTAGCCCAAAGCGCCCGAAGCGGACCACCCTCGCATTGGCGGATAAATGACATTGGTGGGAACATATACAAAAACTCATCAAAACAAATTTAGACATAGTCGTCATCACATGCAAATAGAAGCAGGTGTATCCCGTGTTGTTTTTGGACGAAATTTACCTAAAATTACTCGGGCCCTATACACAACGTGAACAGGCGAAATTCCTCACATGTCGGGCAATGATAAGCTGTTGGCCCAGATAATTAATTAAGTGCATACAGGTAGTCATTGTATGCTATTATACTCATTTCTGGAGAGATACGAATAGATATTGGAGCCTAATTGGATAAAACTATACAATTCACTACATTAATTTTCCGACACTTGCTGCAGGTATAGCTGTTGCATATGACTGTGAGCTGCATACATGCAACAGTTATCTAATGCCATGTATGCATTAAATTTATGCATGCAATATGACTACGGTGTGCATGTTGCAACACATCATTGTTCTAAAAATGCCAAAAATGTGAGTTTTCTCCAACTTTATAATTTACACCATCTATCTTTTACGGTTTTCAATTTCGAATTTCAAGAACCTTGAAAGGTTTGCTGGAGGTCAAAGTCACATGTCCATTCGCTTCACCTCATTTCTAATTTAACATCAGATTTTTAACTAGAGCTCTACGATTTTACACAATATGAAGGAATTGTGTAATTTGGAACACCTTGTACTGTATAGTATGTTAGGATACATGCTCCAAATCCAAACTGAATTAATTTTTATATTGCGTGGCAAAGTTTGTGCCAGAGTATAAAGCAATAATATTTATAATAAACATTTAAACATTTCCAAATTATGATCTAACTTGAAGTTTAATTTACTATATTTATATGCAGTGAAATAGCAATAAGCAGGTATACTATACGTATAATATTTCAATAGTTACAAAAAACATGACCCTGAAACAATAAAATTATAAACCTTGGCATTTAAAAACAGGATGAGCTTCATTTCTTGGAATACAGCTTACAAAAAAATACCATTTTGAGCTAAACTGCTTCGAGGGAAAAAATAAAAATGAAGGTCAAATAGTAAGCATTATTTTGTATATATGCAATATATTATATAAGTGTACAATACAGTTCCATGAGTTTCAAATCTTTGAGTGACTGCAACGAAGTCTAACTTGCCAAAGCTGGCCTATTCAATTAATAAAGCTGAAACAAAAATGAAGAACGTTAGTATTTTGATTGGGGCATTGCTGTGCGTCTTTCTGACTGTGTAAGTATATACCTCTAAGTGGAATTTAATAATATATGATCTCTGCACATTTTTGCAAAATAAAACGACATTTTTTATAAATGTTGATTTTTATGTATTCAAGGGCGAAAAGCGAGACGATTATTTGCCCTGAATTACTAATAAGGGGGGCTGATGGCGAACCTAAAAAACTTGGTGGCGATATTAAATGCAAAGGTGCTGAGGAACAATGTGCCTACGGTGCTGTTTACGACAGATGCAGACTTTGCGAAGTATGCACACGAGTAAGTACCTTTCAAAATCATTCAATATATAGTTAGACAATTAATAATTATATTTCAACATCTTTTATGGCAATTTTCGATTTATCAAAAATAAACCACCATGCAGTGTTAACACAGAAAAAATGAAATATTCACAATTTATTTAATTTAAAATTAATTTGGCAAAATGTAAAGAATAATTTTCGTTTATTTTGTAGGGCCCTGGAGAACAATGTGGAGGATACTATGGATTGGCTGGCACTTGTGGCAACAAACTCACGTGCACAGTTCCCATCAATTGGGAGTATAACGATGACAAATTATTTGGAAAATGTATTCCTGAAGCATAAATGTGAAAGAAACAATTCAATGATATAATAGCATACTATAGTAAGCAACGAATATCACCACTTCCAACAAGTGACTGCTGTACACTTCTCAGGAAATTTATGTTACATTCAACTTGGTGTCCATGCTAGTTATTTTTATATAGATATATGTATGTTCATTGAATAAAAGACTACATTGTTACACTTGCATTGCACTTCTTTAATGTATTACGCAATTTGATGTCTATGATTTATACTGTAACACCTTGTTCTTATTGAATTGCATTATTCATCTCGCCTGTTGAAACAATAATTTCACCGTTAATTATACATGCATATAATTATATATAGTGCGACTATATATTACATTTGGAAATGACATGAACCTACAATACACGTCGACATATTTGAGCTTGGCTATCACAAATTTCATTCAGACCACATTTTCGACGACAAGGAAAACGGCGAAATGCTTCAATAATATTGCCTGTCAGTTCTGCAAATTTAAATAACTTATAATAATAATAAAAATGAGCATAGAGCAATGAAGTCTACTTACTGGCATCCATAATTTCAGACAGGAGACATACAGAAAAGAAAATAAACACGAAAAAATAGAAGTAACAACACCTGTGCATCATTGCAAGACTTTGAAAGAAATGCATATGGATGTGTTAATCCTAAAAAAAAAATATTTTCACTTCCATCTAGGCTTGCCATGTTTCCGGATTAAACAGGATTTCCGTAAATGTTGTCAAATATTATCCAGAATAAGTATAGCATTTAATTACAAATGCTCCTGTAAACAATACATAAACCGTGGTATGTAGTGTACTGGCAATATAACCACAGAATTCATTAAAAAATGTGTCCTCTTGTGCACAATTCATTTCGGAATCATTTCTGTTGAAACAATGCAAAACGTTAATAACTATTGGCTTAGAATATATTGAACAAATTTTTAAAAAAGCAAACTATTGGCCTACCAATACTATGCTTCGACACTTTCCACTAATCACATCGCATGTCTGTCCATTATCGCATGGTACACCACATAGACCGTCATGAACAGCTCCAGAAAATGAACCTCTCAAAATTCCTACCCCATGTACTATATAGTAAATCACATTCAAACATTCAGCAAAAATCAAAATGTACGTCATTTTGTTCCAACAGTAAATTGCCTTCAGGGGTATATGTATACCTTATGAAGGCATATTTGGAATTGTTTCAATTCACTCACCACCATTAGTTGAGTTAATTTTGCCAATTTCTGTTGCTATTGGCTCATCCGAACCGCGACTTCGCATCAGTAATATTAAACACGTTTGTTGTAACTAAACAAGCAAACATAAATCTGAGCGCCATTTTGCAAGACTTGCATGCAGCACATCAATATGGAGGGCATCATCATGGTTAAAACTGATTAAAACTGGTTCAAACAGGTTTTTGCCTTGTTAAATTCTCTTGTAAAAAGTAAAACTTTGTCATACAAACAATTGGGTGGGCGTTGTTGTGTATAATAAGTTATCTAGTTCAGCCTTGTCATGCACCTTAATTAATTCACCCGTTAAAAGCATAAGAATGTAATTCGTCAGTTGAAGAAGCAAAATCAATTATCCCATTTTATACCGATCCAATAGTTTACAAGTCACATGAACAATTGGAGTACATACAAATATATGTTGCATAGTGAATACAAGTTTTGTGAAACTGAAAACTTTTGTAAATGTAGAATATTTTATTTTATTGCATCTGCAGTGAACTCCCATAAGAAATAAACTATTACATTATTAATAATTAAATCAATATATAAGTTACCCAGTTATGCATTGTTAGGAGTTTGTAATAGACGAATACAAACTATCCAATCCTATGTCACATTACAGTGTCATCCCAATTTAACTGCAGATTTGTATAATTATGAAGTCCATTGCGAGCCAATAGCTAGGTTTCAGTCATCGTCGTGATGATCATGATGATGAGGATAATGAGGAAGATGGACAATTATTGGTCCACCAAATTCACCATGGCCATGACCTACGAATCCATGTCCATGTCCATGTCCAAAGGGTCTGTGACCACCAAATTGTCCAAAGGGTCTGTGACCACCAAATTGTCCTGGAAAATGTCCACCGAAATGCCCATGTCCAGGGTAACCAGGGTAGCCGGGGTAAGTGGGATAGCCTGGATATCCAGATGACCCATGAACATCAAAGTGGATGGCACCAGGACGTCTTATGAGACTATGGTAAAGTCTTGAAGTTGCAGAAGCAACAGGCACAGCAGGCACAAGTAGAGCAGGGTTCGGACTGTGGCCTGGTGCAGCAACTGGGATACCTTCTGACATCCAAAGGGTGCTCAGGAAAATAAGTAATGCAACTGAACAAGTCATGGTGAAGGTTGAACACATAATACGACCCTCGAAAGTTTCCCAAGTCTTTTATATGGGGATGTTCACTGGTGGGTGAAACAGGTCGTGATTTATATTTTGTCTAGACTAGTCGGCAGGATTGTTATCAGTTAAGGTGATTTAAATTCTTTCAGCTCGTTGATTTTAGCCTAAAGATCAGCTTAGTTTGATGCGGCATTCAAAGATTGAAAGGCTATGTCTGTTGATAATACGTGAGATAACTTTCTCGATTCCAATTTTTAAAATAATTGGCTTGTTCAAAATGCACCTGTTCACTTCTATTATGCTGTCATTAAGTATATATTTGTTAAAAAAAAGCATGACAGCTATGAAGGGTGGGAACCAAACAGGCATTTTCAGAAAATGCATTACTAGTTCAGTCACGCATCAACCGCCTTAAGACTTGTGTGAAAACAATTTCAAACTTCTCTAGTTATTAATATTAATGAGCATACTTTGGTTTTCCTAATAACTCATTGCTATCCTGTAAAAAGTATTGCCATTTGAACCTCTACGTACATCTTTAGAACAGTTACATTTTTTTTTCAGTTTAAAGAAATCATAACAATATTTAACTGCTATTGATATACAGCTGATTCTGCATGGAACTGGTTCTTAGGTTGAATATTGTATATACAATTTGGCCAACTTATATTTCAAATGATTCCTGTTGCATATGCATTTTTCTTTATGTGTTTACAGTTACTTTTTATAACACACCAGAAATATATATTAAAATGTCCACCTAGCCAGGTCCATAAATGGTTTCCAGCCATGGACTAAACTATAGATAGCAGCCATTTTGGACGCTGCTAAGATTATATACGCATTATTTCAAGAAACACAGATCTTCGTTTTTTATATACATGTATAAACAACAATATACGTACATTTCAATATATTATTGCTAATTAATATTCAAATCAGTCTGCAAAATTTCAATCTTTGGTAATTAAATTTAACTATCTGCAATAAACTTATTTTCTGCTGCGCTTGAAGGATGTTAGAATGTGTAATTTCTAGCTAGGAATCTTGATGCTAACCATGATGATGTCCACCACCAAAATGTCCACCACCAAAGTGTCCACCACCAAAGTGCCCTCCACCATGCCCACCGCCAATGTGTCCACCGCCGAAATGTCCATGTCCACCAAAATTCCCTCCACCGTGTCCACCTCCAAAGTGTCCTCCACCGTGTCCACCTCCAAAGTGTCCTCCACCGTGTCCACCTCCAACGTGCCCTACACCGTGTCCACCAACAAAGTGTCCTACACCGTGTCCACCACCGTGACCACCTCCAAAGTGCCCTACACCATGTCCACCAACAAAGTGTCCTATGATTTGTCTTCTGGAACTTGCAATTGGCTTTTCCAATATTACATGCTGTGTACGTTGTACAGTGGTAACAGGGAACACTGGCTGCACATAATGATACTTTGGATAATAAGTATCATGTGGCAAGATCTTGACAAGTTTTACAAGAACTTTACCATCAGGTTTTGGCACAGGGCTTGCAGAGGAAATGTATATTACTCCAACTGCCATCACCAATAATTGCAGAGCCATAAAACTCTTCATCGTATTAAATACGTATATGGATTACAGGCTAAAATCAAATGCGTTTTCGGTTAATTTTCAAGTGCGAAAACAATTGGAATGAATAGAAATTTTCATTGCCAACCTTTATATAACGTCTGGAATGATGTGAAAGGCGCCGCAGCAGCAAAAACTTGATGCTACGCTAGCTGAATGAATAATTTCAAAATCACAGATTCCATCGAAGGTTTTATAGGCTATAATAGTTTTTAAAAACAAAAACCCGTTATTCTGAGCTGCCATTACCACCAAGGCCAACCCATAACATTTGGATAATATAGACTGAAGCTTGTGGATCAAGGTGTTCTAGGATATTTAAATAAAACTGTTTACGTATAGTACATAAAAAAATGAGCAAATAGTACACCTACACTTTTTAAAACCCTTGCTGAAAATATTAACCATCTGCACAAAATCGAAGTAGAATTGTAACAGTGAGGT
Source organism: Glomeris marginata (assembly GCA_034696005.1). Classification (NCBI taxonomy): domain Eukaryota; kingdom Metazoa; phylum Arthropoda; class Diplopoda; order Glomerida; family Glomeridae; genus Glomeris; species Glomeris marginata. The sequence goes on along the minus strand of JAQFZQ010000081.1, from coordinate 47,203 downwards.
CCTTTGTGAAAGGGTAATGGTAGTTCTAACATAATTAGACAGAAAATGTCATTAAATATTAAACAGATGCATTCATAAAAGGTTTGCAACAGCCTATCCCAGGTCGATAACTGCATCACAAAATGTCCAATTATCATATGGATTGAATATTTCAAAGAGGTAATTGAGGTATTTTCAGAAATGATGCGCACAATGCGGTTTAAACTAAAATTGGATCACATTGAAAAGTCAGGAAATACCAAATGAACACAGGTAAAGCAAGTGCAACATGTCAGTGGAGAACAAAATGTCGAGAATGATTGAAGTCAATGTCACCGGCGATCAAGTGGTGCACCGTAAAAATGTTATTACAATGTAAGGAGCAATGGCAATATGATTCATATAGTGGAAATTTTACTTAAAAACTAAGACAATTATACTGTATTTATTCCCTCAAAGTGGAATAATGAAAAGACGGGTACATACAGTTGTGAGGGATTTTACCGCAAAATGCACAATCCCGGAGATGAACCGGCTTTCAGATGAGACAACATCAGCGATAGCCAAATTTGCTTGGGTCATGTTACTTTTCATCTCATCTATTGTTTCTTTTACCTTGAACTTCAGCATGTTTTTTGACTTTAGCAGGTAAGTTCATATGGTGGTGTACTAGGTACAGAGAAAGTTTTGAAATGTGGGGCTGTAAGATGAATATTGTGTTCTGCAGTGAAGTGCACATTGGTTCACTGGAAGCTGTTTCTACTGCAATATATCTTATTGGTGCCAAAATGGTTTGACTGAGTAATCAGTAATACCAACTATCATTTCAGGTATTCGATTGTTACGACAGTTGCACCACATGAAATGCATGAAATCCCTTTTCCTGCCATCACATTTTGTATGCAGTTGTCTTCGAAGAGCGACAATCTCTCGTAAGTATACTAAAATTATATTAAAATCACACTCCACTTCTTTAAATACTTGTTGTATTTAATATGTATGTTGAATATATCATCAATCAAAATTTCAGCTCATATTTATTATTCCTGCAGTTCGGTTTCAAGTGAATTCATAATGGATTGCGAATGGCATGGAACACACAAAGAAAAGTAATGTTTTTTCCCCATTTGCTTCAATCACAATCACAAGTACATATGTATATATTCTATATATAGGACACTAGATATAAAAGATATTTACAAGTTCACTTCTGATGAATTTGGATCATGTTATACGATTAATCCAGGATTTGAAGGGACTACACCACTGAGTGTGACAATAGCAGAACGTGAGAACTTAAATTGATACATTTATTGGCATACAAATTGCCGGTCACATAGAAATCGTTTTGTTATATTTTGGAAGCTAGAACTGAGCTGCACAGTGAAAATGGGAAATGTGGCTGTGTACGTAGTGCACCATAGTGGTGAACCGATGACTAAATCAATGTATAAAAGGAGATCAAAGCTAAGGCCTGATCATTATCATAATGTAGTGATTTCAACTGTGAGTAGATGATAGTGTGTTTAGAAAGAAATATTTTATTCATTTTGTAAAACTAATTATATTTCTTAACGACAAGGCAAAATATATTCGACTGCCTGCTCCATTCCCAAGCAAATGTTTAGAGAAAACTTCTACAGAACGATTGCATTCATCGTATTATTCTGAAAAATCACCCTATTATTACTCTTATGAGGTACATATAGTTCACCAACAAACTTCATTCTTTTGCTCCTCAAATCCATTATATAATAATCTGACTAATTCTATTTACTTATTCTATACTATAGGTCTGTTTGGATGAGTACAATGAAGAATTGAACAAATCAACTAGTGTAAGTTACTGTAAAATAATTGGATTGTGCAATTTAAACAAGTGCAAACTTAAAATGAAACTGTCATTTTCCTCTCGCAGAGTGAAAAATCAACAGACCATTTCACTTGTTCCAAACTTTGCGAGTAAATAACTTCAATACAATTTAGCAAATACATATAAAATGCATAAAATATATAATTTGAAATGAATTGCAGAAGCTTCGAGTACACAACCATAGAAAGGGTTTCACAAGCTTCACTGAGAAATTTTCTGCCACTGAAAATTGAAAACTGCAAAGACTGTACAGTAATCAAATTCCACTTGGATTCAACAGTCATCAAATTAAACCAAGAAGTCCCCAAAATGAGTGTATGTATGCATAACATTAATAAGACATTTCTATTGCAATTTATACATTTTACTTTTTTATTTTTATTTATTTATTAGTTGGTTACATTCGTAGCAGCAATTGGAGGGAACTTAGGTCTATGGGTTGGGCTGTCATTTATCTGCACAGTGGAATTTATTCTGTTCTTCATCACCATTTTGCAATTAGTTTGCAAAAGACGAATTAAAAAGAAAGGGTTAACCGCAAGGCAGTTACAGAAATAATGAGCTATAGCTTTGTATGCCACAGATTAATCGAAAAGTAGATGTAATATTGAGAAAACATTCAATGCATGAAAAACAATCAGCACTTTACCACATAACTAATACATTAGTGCATAAACCATAAGGCAAAAATAGCAGCATATTGAAAGAAGTTCCAATTTTATTGCAAAAATTGTGAATGTTACATATATATATATAGCCATGTGAATTCAATGCATATGTATTACAATTGTGATAAGCACACATTAAAATAAATATATTGCACCTTACAATCATTGCGTACTGCATTCATTTTTACGTCAACGAGCTATGACAAATATATTCTGCAAAATTACAGCATATTTTCTTTGCCATTGCAAAACATCATCTAATAATTACTCCACCAAGTTATTAACAAAAATCCTAATCATCAGTATACTGTCGATTATCTCGAACACCATTCGGAGCCATTCGCTTACGTCGTTCATCAATTCCATCTCTCCTGCAAACATTCAAATACCATTACAACAGTGCGTGAATAAGCATTACACAAATAGTGATTTATACTTACGTGATTTCAAACGGGAAAGACCAATCACACTGAATGTTGCAATTAGTCTTGTACTCTTCAATAAGCACGACCTTGTCATTCGGACAACACATTTCCAAATCAGTGTTGATCCGTGTCTCTCCGCAACAATCTACAGTTTCATTGCCTCTTGGAAGTACAGTTTTCCCACAACAATATTCCACGGCCCAATTGTAGGTTTTGGAACCGCAGCAACTCACACCATCACTGTAATTGTACAGAGTTTCCTCGCAGCAAATCGACTGTTGGTAGCTGAAAACCTGCTTGCCGCAGCAACCTATAAACTCTGTGGGATCCGCGACACCAGTTGGGATGGCCACTGGGGTGTCCTGGCAACAAGTATGTGTGAGTGGGTTAAAAGTGGTGCTGCCACAACATTCCAGATTGGCATCCCGCCATGGCAGAGTGATCCCTCGGCAGCAGATTTCCCGAGAAGTGTCCATTGGTTTTTCGCCGCAGCACGCGCTGTAATCGTTGTTCAGTCTTCTCAGAACTTTCTTGTTGCAGCAAAGATGGGTCTTTGTATCTATGATTTTGCCATTGCAGCATGCGGCACTTCTAGTGTTATTCGGATAGGCAATGACAGCACCGTTACAGCATATTGAAGATTTCAGGCTGTACGCTTGGTCACCGCAACAGGTCAGAGCCTGAAAAACCATACAGGCCATGTAATTAATCATATACATGTACTAGTTGTACTGAAAATATGAGTTATGCCTCGTTCCCAATTTCTGTCAGCTTTCCTCCACAGCATATTTGTTGAAATCCATTATAAGTTTCGCCATTGCAACAGCCTCCATTTGTCTGATATGGATTTCCTTTCAGTTGCCCATTGCAGCATACCTAAAATTCAGAAGCATATATGTAGTACCTAATTATGTTATCACCACATCTACAAACAAACCAATTCTAACCATTGAATTTCTGTCATAGGCATCTTTCCCACAACAATCCAGCGAAGACCTGTCCGGGAAATCGTTTCTCGAATGAAAACTTTCTTCGCAACAAACACCATCTCCTAAATAATATCTGGTTCCATTACAGCAACTTTGGGGAGGTGGTGGTCTAATATCTCTTACTGATGCGAAACAAACTGCAATAATTATATATACAGTTTAAAGTATTGTATCATTTGTAGTCATATTGCATCAAATCACCGGATTATAATTATTACCATGAATGCATGAAATGGCAATAATAGTGAAGAAAATGGACAACTTTGCATATGTCATCTCGGCCTTATTTGATGCACACCAAATCAATTTTCATATAATTAAAATGTAGAAGCTTATTACAAAATATAATAAATTTAACTGCACTCACAAATTAGCGATATTAGCCAAGCAACAACTAGACTGCATGTGATGTTATACAATAACACTAATGCACTTTTATTTATAGAAAATTCGCACATGGAACTGGATGAAATAAAATCTTCCTCCCTGAATTTAATGAGGTTGTGTTTGCGAAAGATTTACAGGAAGTGTTATTATTTACAGTTGCACAGGACTCATAATAACAAAAGTACCCTACTACTTGTTAGTTAATTGGCAAACATGTGCGTTAGTTCGGATTCTTTTGTCAAATATTTACATAGAATTTGTTTGCTCAATTACTAATTTGTTATTGTGGACCATTTTGAATTTGTTAACCTATACATCTTCGAAATGAACATTAAAATCAAAACACTATAGCTGTGTTGTGGGTTAAATTGTTTGTTATACATTTTTTATTGCAAAATAAATAGGAGGTGAACACAGATTAGTTACCAGTATTTCATTCTATGAGCTAATGATTACTTATTACTACAGGCAAAATGGAAAACAGTTGTCAGTATATGCTGTGTATAATTCAGTTAGTTGTCTCTTAAATTTACTGTTATATCTATGCAAATTTTCTACGTAATCCTGAGATTTAATGCAAATGGTATCAATATTTTTTAAGCATGATATCCATAGTAACTAGCACTGAGTTGTAATGAGGCTTTATTTGAGAATAATAAATGGAAATGAAACCAATCTTATTTGTGTGATGTTTTACATCACAAAATTTATTACTGTGTAGCCTATTTTCCATTCGAACAAGTATATTATTCACAAACAGTAATTATGTATTAACAAGTCATGAAACTAAGGGTTGTCCATTTCCGTGAGATTTAGAAAAACATATGTGCATCACTTTTTTTTTTACAATGTTGGGAACTATATATAACCTCATTTCATTTCCAATTTCCTCATGAAATATCACAAAATTAAATCAACATTATAATGACATGATGTGAGACAAATATTTACCAAGATAACATATGTATTTTCTCTGCACAGTTAAAAATCAAACATATGTAGTAGGCACGTGCCACTTCCTGCGTTAAAAAATGTATGTCAACTCTGAACTCAGTATATACTACACTGCATCCAAGTATAAAAGCTAGAAAATGGTGTATGGAGATCATGGCAGCAGTGTTGAATTTTCTTTTGGAATGTATAGCAGGTTTGCAGTATATTTTGCATAATATATTTCAAATAAGTATACTAATATTGTCTTATGATCATATAAAGTGAATTTGCAAAACTGTGGAAAAAACAATAATTCCTCTGTATGCATTTTAACTTCACAAAAAACTTCTCAGTAAAGCTATGTTGATGAATTAACCATTGAATTAACAATAAAAGTATAACTTGTACATTTACCATTGCTTCTGATATTTAAATTATATACATTAAAAGTAATTATTGCAAACAATAAATAATTATTTCCCTTAAACTTTAATATGAATTTCATGAAATTTTTGACCACTTTTAAATATATGCAAGTCATGGAACTTGTTGACATAACATTCACATTTAAATTATAGTTTCAATCATACCAAAATGTACTTTATATTATAGTAACTATTTTTCTTATGTAAAACAGGGCTACTGTTGGAATTATGAGTTTGTTCGTGTTGCTCTTCGCAGCGATTAACCAAGTTGCAGGTATAGCGCAGTCATTAAACCATGTATAATTTTATTTAGAACGTTCTACAACAAACTATATCTTGCAAACTATTTAATCAACAGGATTGTGCTACTATGATCCTGCAAATGCAACATGCTGCAACGGCAAGGTTCATGCCGGTGACCATTTGACATGCTGCGGCACGAAAGGTTTCCATTATCAGAAAGAAGTATGTTGCGATTATGAAAATGGCACCTTGCTACCCATTCCATTTGGACAAAACTACGATTGGGGCTGTTGTCAAGCTCAAGTCTACCGGCTTCAAGATTCATTGTGCTGTAACAATCGAATTATTGAAATCCCAGACAAAAATGTTCAGCATTGGTCTTACGCATGCTGCAATGGCGTAGTGTATAACAGAGACAAACATATCTGTTGTGAAGACAATTTGTTGAACATAACCAGTGAATCTGAGAGTTGCTGCGGAAAAATAGCTTATGATTACAGGACAGATAGGTGCTGCGAAGGCAACAGGCTCTATAAAGGTGTTGGTAACACACACTCTTGCTGCGGAAGAAAAATCTACAACTGGAAAAACCAGACTTGTGAATATCCTGGGATGAAAATACGAAAGAAACCTTCTACAGGGTAAACTGAATTTTTATCCTTATTTATTGTATCAGTTAAAATGTTGAAACAATGTTTCTATGTCATTTCAGAGAATTATGTGGAAAAAATGTGCTAATCGACTACGAAACTGAACGTTGCTGCAATGGCAACTATTTCATAGTTTCAAGCCTAGACATCCAATGCTGTAATCAACAACTGTACAACACAACAAATCAGGTATTACACAATTTACTGTAATAAATCAAGAACAGTTGACAGGAGCAAGTAATTAAAGCCAAAATTGGTCTATAAAATGATTTGCTAAAACATTTAAATCGACTAAAAAGCAATTACATTCATAACATACAGGTTTGCTGCGAATCTGGAGAAGAGTTTAAGATCCACAACATTGTACCTCACTTGCCAATAGGATGTTGTCGTACAGAAGCTTACAACTATGACACACAATTATGCTGCTCAGAACAAATAGTGGATGTCATCAGAAGTTCAAAAAATGGCAAAATTCCCTGCTGTCGTTTTTCATAACATGATCAATACACATTTTATACTAGCCTTAAATGTTTACTATGTCAATATACCATGTTAATTGTCACTGATATTTTGATAAGAAAAATTGTATGCAAAACGTGCTCACTGTCTTATAAGTATGTAATAATTATATTGAAAAACGGCTACTGCGTAACACATAGAAGCTTTACACTTCTTTCAACAGAAATGCATTTCAACCTCGAACATGTGAATAAAGTGTTTAATCAAAACAGCCAAATGTTATGCACACAGAACAGTATTTATTGCACTGAACACAATATTATATTGCGATAAATCCTACATGTGCCACTTCAATTAACAAATAACATTTTACTGCGATCTACAAAAATGAAACACATGCTTACTATTACATTCTTGTTTTCCAATAAACTGTATTCTAATAAATGGAAATCCATCACGTTCAATCAGCTGTTATTAGATCAATTAACTAACCAAAAAGGCTGCAGGCACCTGAAAAACCAAAAAACAACGGAATAAACACGTGTCGTAAAGACCACCCGAGCAATTCTTATTACTTACAGCAATTCAGGAGAAATACATTAGTGGAATTAGAATACTGATTGCAGAATGCACATGTTGACGTGAACGTTTGGTAAGATGCTCGATTGCGGTTACGGCCATGGCCACGTCCACGTCCACGGTTCCCAGAAGGGTATTCGTTCCAACCCCACTGACGACCATTTCCATAGCCATGGCGTCTATAAAACCTATTCTCCCTCATAACAAGTGCGCAAATAGGCTGTGTAGCATTTGTACAATCAGCTGGAACTGCAACATTTGCGCAAACTTGCGTAGCTACTCCAGTAGGACACGAATAGCAGGTAAGCGGAGCAATGGTAGGTGCCGTTGTAGCATTAGATAATGCTGTTTCTGTGGTAGGTATTGATGTAGTCTGCAAAAGAAAATCATATTAGCAAGTATTACATTCTAAAATGCTGAATTATTATAAATAACAAGTTGTTTACCGTGTTTTCGGCTACCGTAGTCGGGCTTACGGTCGTGTCATTTTGGCAGAAGCCGAGTGACAAATACGTGAGCAGAATTAGAGTTGAACCTTTCCAAATCATGTTTACTGGCTGAAAGACTGAGCAGCAGGTCGGCTTTTATCTATATAGGCACTTTGCAGGGGGAATTATGGAAAACGACAGTCGATGCGCACACACATGTTGCAACGTAGATTGCTGGAAATGTGCGTCATAACTACGAAACCATGGTGTACAACCTGCCACATCTGAAATTGTCACATCCTGCACCAACCATGGAATCTTCTTGCCAACATTATGAAGGATTATACATGCCAAGTCGATCATATTGTCAGCGATTTTAAATGATGTTGTGATCATACATGTGATGTGTGCAAACACCGGATATTCCCTGATCCAATTCTACGAATAAGTTATTAGAATCGTTAACGAAATATTAAAACACAAAATGTATCTTAATAAATCACACAAAAATACTATCTCAACCTTGTATAGGGCTATTCGTTCATTTTGCAATAAATATTAGTTTTGTGTTTTGACATTTTTTTAAACTGACATTCATGTATATACTTTGCACCTGTTGAATAGGTGATGTCATCTAATAAATAAAACATTTCCACAAAGTAAATAACGTAGGTAGTAGCAGAGGTGAATCTACCGTTTGGGTTTTATTATCAGCAACGTATGAATAACACCAAATAGTGACGTTTCATGGAAAACATTACACGAATTTATTTATACTATACTTGAACTTTACAGGTCTTAAAATAAATCGGAAGTAAACATAAGTAGGAACAGGTTACAGTGTCATCATCTCAAAACAGTATAACATCAGTTATGTACTACAGTAAAGAACTTTAAAATAATAATTTGGCAAAACACAGGTATAAAAAACTGAGCAAGTAAATCTTTGGGAATTAATGGAACAAATAGTATGTTAACCCACAAACGAAAAAGGGTATGCTTTCATACAATTCCTCTAATTCAAAGACAGCATTGTCCACTTTCTTCACATCTCACGCAATGACAAAAGATAGGAACACCTAAATTTCGTAATACAAACTACAACCAAGTTTGGGTTTTTTTTTTTCATTCTGAGAAAAATCTTGAGTTAATTAGTTCACCATCTATTGTCCTACAATACTAAACTTACAAAAAAACAAATAATTTGAAAATGTCCTGTGTTGTCCCACCATGTAAAACAATGTCCCACAGTAAAGTTATTTAAAAATACAACTACCCCTACACAAAAATGAAAAAAGGACATTACAGAGCACAGACTGACTACTTCCTCAACATGCTTTCTCAGAGTAAAAATGAATTCCCAAAGCATGCAAACACTTAAATTACACTACCTACATACAGCATCAGTGGAATGCTATATTTTAGTTCAATACTTTCCAAACAAGCTATGTAAACACGTATCACATCCTTTGGTATGGTGATATATTCATGTTGTAAGCCGTGTTATGAGTAAAGGGGGATAACTTCCCTCATGTAACTTCTGCACATGGGGCAAAATGGATCCCTGTTCCGGAGTGTCATGGCGCACGGTTCACACAGACACATGTGACGACACGGCATGATTGCTACAGATTTCCTCTCATCTTGGCACACAACACAAAGCTGTGATTCCCTTTCTCTGGCCAACTCATCCAATACTGCCTTTGCTTCATTTTCTCGTCTCAAAGCGGCCCTTGTCAGCACTCTTCTCGGAGTCACCGGGACATCCGGAACCTGCACTTCCTCAGTAGACACATCCGATGTCTCCGTATCACTGTCAGCATTGACATCCCCTGCCAACACTTGGAAAGGACTTCGCCGAAACAACATGCACTTCTCTACAAACCATTGAGCCATCCTGGAAGTCAAGTTTTTCGTTCTCCCAACGATATACTTTACGCTTCTCTTTGTGATCCTAACAAGTATTCTCACACCATGCCTTCGTATCACCCACTTAGTTACCCAAAACAACACAGTGGTGATGGCAAACCCGAAGTACGCCTCTTTAGGAACTGCTGTTAAAGCTGTCAAAATGGAAGATGAACATGATTTCATGCAGTTCAAAAAAAGCCATGTGAAGAAGAAGCAAAGTTTGGCCAATTGCGAAGGTGCTGTGATGACAGTGAAACCAACAAGGGCAGCGGTGTTGATGATCAAACCACAGATGTATGTCACAAAATTACTTGTAGCAATGACCAGGTCCCATAAAAGAACGAAAGGTGTTAAAAGGATGGTGAAAAAACGAATGGGTATATAGAATGTGGCAGCGATGGCTTCGAAGGCCTCGCACAACCCATCTGCGCTGTCTGCGATAAAGATGTCCAAGTCATTTCTGCAGGTGACCAATAGTTCCCCTATGGCAGTGGCAATCCTGCAGCCGGCTTCTACAACCCTTGTTGTGCCATCTATAGTGTATTGCACAGCTAAGTAGTTGAAGCGCAGTGCACTCTGCACAATACTGTCCAACATAGAGATGACCCCAGTGACATCTTTGGCCAATCGGCTGACGACTGCTCCGACTACCATCTTCAATCATGCAAAAATATTATACCGTTTTACTTTTTGTAATTTGCATTGTCGCATACATTATGACAAAACAGGTTGGCACATGGAGGCAAATAAGCCCCGCCTACCCAACTTCTACATGGCACCGTTTCTGAAGACTTTTTCCCAAAGTCGTTGAAAATAATGCTCAATTTGTTATAACGAGCACCTCTACTGCTCGTTTGTTAATCATTTTGCAAGGAACTCGAAAAATATGCATGTACGATCATGCTTTGATATGGGAATGTAAAAACGAGAGTGGATGTTGGTGGATTGCTTGGACTACAGGGGCAATGCGCACAAAACGGAACAGCCAAACTCGAAAGTGTAACCTTGGTGTAACAAATAATTGGCTGTTCTAATAAGCGGCGCACACCCCGCGATATCCAACTGTCGCTAATAAGAAAATTGTTTTATTACTCACGGTTTTTGAAGTTTGCAACGCCAAAAGCAGCGAAACTCGACGCAATCACGAGGTGACGTTTGCAATCATGCGAGGAGAACTTTTCGGCGGATGCACTTTTCAACCGATTTAATTTTTAGCATCGCATTCTTCATCGAAATCGCCAAGAGTACTGAACTGCCAGTGACGTCACGAAACGGTTCACTGTTGCCAGCCAAATATGAATTGTACTATAAAACTTCCAATAACTATTTTACGATTATTGGCGATTGTTATTCGCAGATGCTTGGCGCAGAAACAGTGTTTAAATTAGAGTAACTGCCCCTTTGTCTTTCTCAACGTACCGTTTGTACATTTTTCTCGTGTTCTTTGTTCTTCGACGTTCTTCGATCGATTTCCCTTCGGTACTCGGTACGCGTACCGATTACGATACCGATTACAGCGACCATATCGATACCGGCTGGTTGCTTCACACATGTACAAGTATTTGCAGGCTCCGTAATGTAATAACCATGTGATCGTTAAATTATCGGTATTATTATATTAAATGCGATGAAATAAATGTGCTTACCTTGTTGTAGACGTGCGTTTATTGATGTTTTCCCAGGTGAGGGCCAAATAAAGGAGATTGGTTGCATCTGGTCGATGAATGAAAATTTACAAGATTTTATGCACTGGACCCATTGCTGGACCGCAGCAAAATGTTTTCTCTGAAAACCAACTTCAATGTCCAACTCGGACGCAGAACTAAATTCGCAGCGATTGGAATCAGTGCTGGCTTTGTTCTCATTGGCCTGCTAGCAAGGTCTACCGTGGTCCTATCATAAACCAGTTTCACAATATTTTGCAATATCGTAATTTGCATAAAATAAGGGAGCTAGGGTTGTTTGCCCTGGAGCACTTTTCTTTAATATACACAATAACAATATTATGAATTGTAAAATATTAATAAAGTTTTCTCTTCTCTATCAAATAATTCAACGGTGACAGCTAGAATTTTATATTCTAATTTATAATTGAAAAATAATTGTCAAATTACAATAAAAAATTAAAGAAATTGCAAATTATGATATCCCAAAATCAAATCCATCTGCATGATTTTTAAAACTAGGGTTGGACATCTAGTCATACAAAATGTGTACAAAGATTTTCATGAGAACATTCATCAATCAGTACAATTTTTGAGAAATAAATATTTTAATAACAATTTGGACTTGCACAAATTGCAAACAGCAACTTAAATAAATATTCTCATTTCCAGATACCTTAGGAGACGTAAACGCTTTCGATTTCAAACTCCTAGGGCTATAAGCAGAAAGACTTACACTTCAACTTTAAATAAAAGTACAAATGGTGGTAATGAATATATTTCACCTTCATTCGAATTTATGAAAATGGCAAAGTTTAAATTACTTTGCCTAAAATTGCAGATGTGAAACGAATCACTAGTCCGGCATGTCCACGGCCACTTCACCGCCAGGGCTCTGTTTCACTGTTCAGCGATCACAATTCCATCACATCCACACATTCATCTACAATTACACCTATGACACCGCAACAACTTGGCCTCATGGGTATCAAAAAATAAAATTGTAGAGTAAGTTTCTAAATTTCATACTTGTGTGCAATTTGCCGAAGGAATGGAAGCTTTGGAAACTGCGATCAATTACTGGGAAGATGCATCTTTTGGTGGAAACGTGTCTCAAAAAGCATCGCATTTAACAATTATGGTAATTTTTCTACAAATCATGTATTGTGTTTTACAATTGAGAGTGCTTCATTATTTGCATACGCATTGCAGGATTCGGAAAGCAGCAAATTCACGCAACTGATCAGGCAGCTATTGGATACCGCGTACTCACTTCAGCGGGACTGCGAGTCCCTCTTCCTAAACCACACTTCTGGCCTCTACGCAACTGATTCTGGCCCAACTCAAACAATGGACAATGTGTTGGACGCGGAGAGACGAACAATGATCAGCATGTCTTCCGTCGAATCATTTGTTTCCGCGCAAGGGGAAGTTGCCAACTTACAAGACTTGGATGAATTCTGCGACTTGACCATCGACTTCCACCAGCTTGGTCTTTATCAGATGGCCCTCAAGCAGCTGGAGGATGGCGGAATCCCATATAGGTTACTCAGGACCGATTTGGTACGATGCCAGTCCGACTTTGACTTCATCGCAAAGTTGCACTGCGTCAGGCTAGCTTATCAGGTTGGTTTCTGCAGCAGTCTTGCAATCGGTCTGTTCAATAGAGAAATCAATAAATGACAGTGGTGGTGCAGTTACTTTTCCAGGATGATGCGGTACGTCGGTTCTTCATCGAAGGCGGCCGACAACTCTTGGCTGACATGCTCATCCGCTCCGACAAGGTGTCTAGTTGTTTGCGAAAAATAAAATTGAAACACTGGTTAATCTTGCTTACAATTGTTTTAGGATCCCAGTAATTTCTTAACGGCGTTCGATGACATGATGTTGTACGTACAGGACATGAAGCACTGGGATGTTATCGAAGAGGAGTTGCGCGGTAGAGGTGTACGCAAACATTTCCCTTCATATATCGTGGAATTTAACATGTAGGATTTTGCATATTTTTGACAACACGTGTTTTGCAGGTTAAATGCATGTCATTTTATGACATAGTCTTGGATTTCATTTTAATGGACGCTTTCGAAGATCTCGAAAACCCACCTTCAACCGTTATAGCGGTCGTTCAAAATAGATGGTTGTCAAATGGATTCAAGGAGATTGTAAGTAGAACAGTACAAATAAATTATGGTATAATGAATATTCCTATGAAGTGTAGTAATCATGTAATTTCCACAATAGGCATTGGGAACTGCAGTGTGGTCTGTATTGAAAGCTAAAAAGAGATTGCTAAAAGTAATTTTCTTTGCTCGGCTGCATTTAATATAGAGTAATATAGTAGCTATAACAAGTTTGTATTTCCTTTTAGCATCCAGATGGATTTATATCGCATTTTTATGCGATATCAGAGCATGTGAGCCCAGTTCTAGCTTGGGGATTTTTAGGTCCTGAAGAAGATCTGAAAGAAATCTGCGAATTTTTCAAAGTGCGTTGTGAATTCAGTTTAAAATGGCAAAAGGAAAAATATGTACTTTGTTCACATTGAACAACAGGGTCAAGTTCTGGGATACCTCTGCGATATCTTCAGTTTCAGCAAAGTAAGGTACACATCAGTTGAAGATATGGCAGTGGACATTTTCAACTTGGCACAAGAAAGGCACGAAGTATCGAGCAAGAAGTTGTCGACTCCGTAGTTGGAAAGGACAGTCTAAGTCAAAATATTCCAGTCACAATGTAACCAATTAGTCAATAATAAAATTACTGTAATTGCGCAATTGCCTGTTGTCGCTCGCACCTCAACGTGAACGTCACATATACCGTAAACCCAAGAAAGTAACACTGTTCAATTTTTCCTTTACAAAAATCAAAGGGTACAATATATAATTCTGTTTCATGAGAATAGCATTCGATATAACAAACATCATGCCACGTATGGCAAACGGTTATAATACTGTGTAATAATTCATATGTAACGTGAACAAGTTACGTTAAACCACATCTATCTTTTTGGGTCCTTTTGGAATGTGGCAATACCCATATGATACGAGGCGGTTTTAAATCACTTACCAAATTATGGCTAATGTTCGTGTGAAATACCAGTAAGTATAGTGATTTTTCGGTTCATTTTAGTTCGTGCAACGCAAGGCTTTGTATAGTTTCATTACTCAATTAGAATATTTGATCTGGAATTGTGCTAGAATAACATTTGCGCCACACAGTTATTACTCTGTGGTTTATAACTACGTATAACCACAGTATGTTACCTAATGTCAGTGACAATGTTCTGTTATGTCAACCACAACGGCTTTTCTCCACCCGAATACAAAAAATCCTACTCCGGCTCCGAGAACAACCGAAATACATAGCCACACATTGTACGTCATGAAGATCAGCATTAGGAAATAGCTAACTGTCACTTGAACAATATGTAAAAATGTTTGCAGGAAATGATGCGAGTTGATCATTCGATATCTGCAATAAGAAAAAAGTTTAAAAATTACAAAACATTATGATGAACATGCTAAATTAACTATATATGACAAGATTGTTACTAGCTACAATGAGATTTCATTGTATACATTTAACAAAAGTGTGCTATAAACAGAATGAAACATGTGGCAAAATATATGTCCATGCCCCTTGAACATTGTTATATGCTTTGACTGTATATTTGTGTTTTCTGATTGACATGTAAGCCAACAACTGATTTCTCAACATGTGTTTGCATGCAAAATGTTTAAACAGCATTGAAGGTTGCAAAGCACAATATCCTTGATATGTCAAAAAACGTTTGACATTGTTTGACGTTTTCAGAACTGGCTTTTCCAGTTGCCAATTTCTTTTCCTGTTATATACAAAACTCACAGGAACTTCGTATTTTGAAATTTACATTTTGAAATTCCCAGATGCTTGCCACATTCAGATATGGCACACTGAAAAATCTGCATTTTCCAAGTCTAAAATACTTTTATGAATCCAATTTCACTGCACCAGGTCACAATACAAATTGTGGCATTACCAACCAAGGAACTTACATTGTAATTAAATTTGAACATTTCTGGACAGTGAACCAGTGTTTGAAATGTGCTTTTATTTACCTTACTCGTGCAGTTTCTGGTTGAATCATTCTACCATTGTCGGAATTTGCAGTTGTGTAGTGAGCTTCGGGGTTGATTCTTCTAAACAGATACTCCCGAAAATATTTGATGCCTTCGTAGATGATTGCTAGCAGGAAGATGCCAATGCAGGATCCTATTAATCCTCCAACATTGGTCACATGCCAATTTTCAAACATAATTGTTACATCAACTCCCGTAGTGAAGAACATCTGCAAGCAGAAAATCAAAGTGTATAAGTTATCTGAAAATCACATTATGTTATATCGGTAAATTTATACCTGCATGCCACCCATATCCATGCCATCCATACCATCCATGCCTTCCATTTTACTATGATCAACCTTGGCATTGTCCGCATGCCCATCCATTGTTGCTGGTCCTGCATGCTGATGATGAGAATGGTCATCCATTATGATATCCTGTTCAAGCAAAAATCATTGCAATCAACTTCCTGCATATTATATAGTACATATAATATACCAGTAAACATAACACAACGCAATCGTTGTCCAGGAAATATCAGTATAATTGCGCATTGCAGAATATTATGTGCATGGCAATACATGTGGACTTCAAACGCTAATTTACAGGGGTCATTAACCCATCAAGACCAATTTACCAAAACAGCAGCTGTGGATTAATATTAAATCAAACATTACTTTTACATTTACGTCCATTCAATATAAAATACAAATGTTCGGAATTTATGAGTTTGGCACGACTAAGGAAAGTTTAACTGCAAAAACATTTCTAGGAAAAATAAAGTACTATATACACCTGGCCAAATAATATTTCAACATTTGAAATGAAACATTTACAAAGATAATTCCAATAACTTCTTAGGAATTTACTAAAAAAACTAAAAACTTTGACCGAATAAAGTATTTTTATAATTGTTGACTCGAAGTATTGAACTCTGTTCAAAGTCAAACATTATTTACACCAGTTGCAATTGCATATGACTGCACAGTTGGAACACGTTTGAAAGCGTAAACACAGCATTTAACTTCAATATTTTACATCCTGCTTTTATTTCAGATCATGTTCAGAGATTTATAATTGACACTTTCCGTCTAAACAATTAATGACTGCGAAATACTGAACAATACAATTTATATGATGGTGAAAAATAAAACGTACCGAAAAGTATTTCGCAGTCATTAATTGCTTAGATTAGATTTAAATCGCCTTCAAGATTATTTAACAGTGCACAAATAAACAGAGTGTGATAACTATTGAGGAATTTCATGCACCCATATATGAAAGTAAAAAATAAATAAATAAATAAATAAACATCTTTAATCAATGCGGCTAAAATTACGACAATTAAGATACCACAAACCACTATGAAAAACGAGTTCATCGATTCAAGGAAGCAGAAAGTGTTTAGCATTTGTGTTACACTGAACTACAACGCTAATAAGTTGTGACATACTTTTGTCTGATGAGTTCGGTACTTACGCGCAGGTACCGAATCACAAATAATTTCATTAAACTTTCTAGATATCTACCTCCATTTCAAAAACATTACTTCCCCTACATAATTATCGAAATATACAGATGTTATACTTACAAAAATATGTCGCCTAATTCACGCACAACGTTCCCTTTCAACGTCGACTGAAAAACCGAGCGCAAAATTATTAATCGCCATCAAAATGGGCGTCACCTGAAGTCAACGTCATGTGATCAGAAGGCGGAGCTTGATGCGCGTCATATTTGCGTCATCAAGGTTTGTCAGCGAATCGTATCGCACGGCGGGCAAACAATAAAAACCTTGATAAAAAATACAAACTTTAGAAAATTATTATTCACAGCACCAGGTGGCGCAGTAGTCATACTCTTTGTTTTATGTAAAAATATAATTGGAAATGAGAAAATGGCTTCAATATATTCAGGATTGCTAAATTTGATGTCATTCCATAGATTGAGATTTGCTGGGTTACTTGTTATGTAAAAAAAAAAATAAACATTTCAAACTTACATCTTGGACTAATATCAAGAGTGCTAATATTTATAGTATTATACTACCGATACCACATTCTGAATATTAATTTGTTCACTGATGGAATGTTTAATAATCATTTCACACAAATTAATTGTAAGCCAACTCTCCAATGTATAAGAATTGCAATTTATTTGCATAAATTACAATGATTAAAAATTCAATTGAATGTAAACGTTATACATTTGCTGACTTAATTCACTTCTGTGGAAGCCACTATGGTGATAGTTTTGCATTCTGCTTAAGTACATAATTTGTATACAAGGCAATATGTGAATTCTTTGAGAACCTGAGCATAAAAATGACAATATTGAATAAGTATTTATATGTGGTGTATAAACTGTGACATTATCGGCGTATAATTCGTCCAAATGCAACATGTAAAAATAGCAAAAAAAATAAAACGTATATTACACCATAGACTATGTATGAGTACAAATGCACTAAGAATGTAAAGTACAATTTAACCGCAAACCCAGATAGTCATCTTATCAAATCACAAATGTTGAAATTATTGCAAAGTGGAGATCAATGGACGGAACAAATTGCTCTACTTCACTTTCAGTCGCAAATTTATCTACATTATATTCAAAACCACTGGGCTTACCAACAATCATAACATGAATGAAAACGGAAAATGTAAAACCACGCACTATTGGGTGTTGCACCTCCCAAAAATCCGTTAAGAATACAGTGGTAAGAAAATTGGTCACATGGTCCATGTATCGAACATTTAAGTCGATTCCAACCAACCAATAAACGATCGATTACGACCCTTATGGAATGTTTACTTGTATGGAGAGCACATTTGGCGTAATAACATGCTACGCTTAAAAATATAATAACCTATAATGAGTTCAATCCCTCCACAAAACCCATCTTCATACTCCAGTTCTAACTTTCTTCATTGCAAGTTAGCATAAACAAAACTACCAACTAAGTTGAATGATTATTACATTTTGTTATTGCTGCGAACTGCATCAAGAAAGTTACACAGAGTATTCCCACAATTGCTAAACCAAATCTTAATTCAATTCGTTGATCATCCTGTGGCCATGTTCAATTAAAAAAACATAAAAACGTGTAACAAGTTCACCAAAAAGTCAAAATACAAGTTGAGGAGAATAATATTTTCCTTTAACAATGTACAACATAATCTATTTTTTAATTGTCATCCTCGATCTGCAACCCGTATTTAGACTTTTGGTTTGGTACCTTTCAAATACCCACACAAAACATCACCAAATATTGAACCTCGAGGGACACAAAAATATCTATCGAAATCAACATAAATAATGTGTAGGTATAATGTACATTGCTCTGCTATAAGGCAAAAATTCAATTTATACAAATGGACGGAATTCAATGATCGGAGGGGTGTCGGTTTCGAAAGGTCTTCACCGAGGCACTGCGCACAGCGTTGACCGCATTGTTCGTGAAACGTCCAACGTTGTGTTAGTATGTAATAAATAACAGATTATTGCTTTTTGAGGCACCTAAATTAAGCGCTCCTCTGGTGGGGGTTTCATCATGTTGCCCATCTCAACCCTTGATCCAAACATCTCCTGGCGGCTCGGACTGTACGTGCCCCGCGTGGCCCTTTTCTTGCGGGCCATCATGAGGAAAGTGACCAGGGCCACTACGAGGATGGCCAGCACCGCGGCAACAACTGATCCCACAATGATTGCCAACACTGTTGAGTCAATGCCTGCGTTCTCAACGTTGCCCTGAAAATGCAAACAAATACATTCACTTGTTGCGTGCAACAGTTACAAATCATTAAATATAACGATTACATGGATGATAATGAGGGGGAAGAGAAGGCTTAGGTACATCATGGGTTCAGACTTCGTATTTTAATCAGAAAATGTGTCTGCCGATACCAAAAATCTTATCAAGTCAGCCTCGATAAAAATTTCATAGATTTATTTATAACTCTGACACGAATTTCATCAAACCCTAAATATGTTTTGGAGATTAAGAAAAGGAAAACTCTTGGTTATACAACTCATTATGTATTTCAAAAATTAGAGTCAATATAATCTACCTAATTTGGTACAATATTTTAGTCAAACTCACCGAACTCTCGCACGACTCTTCACCAGAAACATCGCACACGCAAGAATAACTTGCAGTCTCGTTGCAGGAGCTCACGCAGATCTGTCCCACTTCTGTGCAGTTCACATCATTGCAAGGATCCTCCAACCCACAAGTCGGTCCACAGAAGCCCGTCTCGCAAAGGCACTCGAAGCTACCTATATTATTTCTGCAAGTTGCCCTGTTTGCGCACGGGTTCACTTCGCACTCGTTGATGTCGGTTTCACAAAATGGCCCAGTGAAACCTGTCAATATGGATAAGGACATCGGACATTGCACTTTGAAAATGCATTACACTATATATACATACCACGGGTGCAAGCGCAGCTGAACCCATCCACACCATCATGACAGATTGCCATGTTGCGGCACGGTGAAGATGAACAATCGTCGAAATTCGTTTCGCAGTTTGGTCCTACGAAACCAGCTATACAAGTGCAGTGATGGCGAGCGTTGGTTGGGTCCGAGAGGCAAGTGCCATTGTGCAGACACGGTTGCGTCTCGCAGAAGTTGATGGCCTCTTCGCAATTGGTGCCCTTGTATCCTCCTGTGCAGTGACAAGTGTAGTTCACCACCTAGGAAAATCCATTTGCCTATTTAATTACATGCTCACACATGAGAACAGTAGCTATGTATAATGCTTGACAAATCATTGCTAACCCACTGATACAAAATGCAGTTTGCAGTGACCTAGAACTCCGTTTTCAGAATGGGTGTACTCAAAATCAATAATTAATTAGGTTAATCGGCCAAAATATTGTATACTCACTCTAAAAAGTACAATTAATGGCTTCGTATTTTGTTTTAGAAGGTGGGACAAATTATACATTTCACAATTTACCAGATTTATATATTTATTTACCTCACGGGTCTCTGGAATAGTGACATTGCGGCACTTGGCTCCGTGAAGGCATGGCTGAGTGGCGCAACTGGCGGTTTTTTCCTTCTCGCAGTCCACACCTGTGTAGTTTGCCGTGCAGTTGCACGTGTAGAACCCTATGTCATCTATGCACACCCCACCATTTTGACACGGTCTACCCAGACACTCGTCCACATTCACCTGGCAGTATTTTCCACTCCAACCGTGTACGCAAGAACACTCGTAGTCGTTAACACGGTCCAAACAAGTTGCGCCGTTCTTGCAAAGGTTGCCCGTGCCCAACGTGCATTCATCGATATCTATCTGGCATTGAGGACCCATGTAACCAGCACTGCAGTTACATACAAAACTTTCGGTGGGATCGACGCAGAAAGCGCCGTTCTGACACTCGTGTTCGTAACACGTCACGCAGCCCACGGATACATCCTTCACGTGTTGCGCCGAGAACCGTCTGGAACTTGTATCGTTGGCCAATTCGCTTCCCTCGAAGAATGGCAAAAGCAATTTCCCTACCCGCACTTCCTTCAGGCATCCCTTGAATCCTCCGGCACCCACACTCACAACTCCAGCCTTCATCAACCCTTTGATCGTCTCCCAATACGTGGTGTTAACTTTGAGGCTTGAAGATTCTCCGTCAACCGTCAAATGCACGATGTTGGAATCAAACACCAGATTCATCGAATGCCATGTGCCATCATTCAAACCGATGCCGAGGATTTCTTCTTCCGTACCGTCGGTAAGCCGCAACTCGCCGTCCGAGAATTCCACGTGTACGGCAGATGAGGGCTTCTTTGGATCTTGGAAAGCCAGGATGGTCCCTCTTGATACTGAGCGTAGATGGAAGGAAATGGAATTCTCTTGAAGGTCAGTGCCGTTTTGCAAGGAAAGTGTGTATTCCGTAGAACTGTTCACACCGTTGAAAGTACCACTGGAGATGCCTGTACAAATATTATAAGTACTCGTTTAAATTCCGGTATACTGTAAAATGTAATTCGTAACAAACGACAATAATTTACATTCATAGCCATCGTCCAGACTGCGACACTCTGAACCAGCTGGGCATTTGTTGTAACTGCAGTATTCCAATTCCGAGCAGATTTTGCCTTTGAAACCAATGGTACACGAACAGCTACGGCAACAACATACAAAACATCATCAGTATAAAGTGAAGAGCAGTTTTTCGTTTTCTTTACAATTACCTGAAGTCGTTCCATGTGACGGAGCAGTTCCCATCATTTTGGCACGGATTAACTTTGCAAGTGTTATCGCTGACAACTCCTTTTAAAACATTCGACATCTTCACATTGTCCACAGGAGGAAGAAGTTCTTCGTTGACTACATTTGGCGCGAACAGTTGGATAGGCCTTCGGTTGACTCTCACATCCCACAATACACCTTTGAGATGCTGAGAAGCTCTTCGCGCAACCACCGGAGCCTTTGTTGTTGTCAACGCAGTGGTGGCAATGGTCATCAGACCCGGTTCGATGGCCACGTCGACTGCGCGAGTCACTCTTCTCGCGGCCGCCGTTGTCGCAACCTGCTCTTGGCCAGGAAGGTTTCCCAGGAAAAGCTTCTGCGCATTGAGGGGCATCGTGGCAGCCTCAACAACCATTTGCAGACTGATGGTCTCGTTCACCATCACCATCAGTGCTGTCTGGTTTAATGTGATCTGCAATCCCCAATAAATATATACTCACCATTTACATTTCATGCGAAACGATTAGTAGTCTATCTAATGACTAACCTGGATGAGATGGTAATAACCATCATCTAGTCGAGGCTTACTGACGCTGACTCTCTCCGACGCATTGCTCAGTTTGAAGATGACCCTCAAGTGGCCATCATCTAGCACCGTGGCTACGAACGTGTCAACGGGACTAATACTCTCAAGGGAATCACCACTGCCAAGGTAGAAAACCAGCCCTGTTGCTTGTCGAGTCCTCAGCAGGAAATCGACAGTTGCGGATTTTGCTAGTGTTGGTCTATCTTCCTCAGGGATCACAGCCTCTGCCATACTTATATTGCTCTCGTGTCCAAATGTTGCCTCAACAAAACCTACCAAGAAGTGTAACCCGGTCAATTCGGTTCGTATTCTTCATAACTATGTATGTATTATTAATTTCCCTTCTTTTTATTACCATTTTGGCATAGGCTTCCATAATACTGTCTTGGGCAATGGCAGTTAAAGGATGTCCAAAGGTCAGTGCACTGTCCACCATTCTGGCAAGGCATAGGCACGCACTGCTCCTCGCGAGGACACCCACGGGACACAGCGCTCTGGTTGCGGCTCATTCGTTCTGGCAAGACCATCACTCCGTTCACCTCGATGTCCTGCATGCAACCGATGAAGTTTCGAGCCCTGGCCCTTGTCTCGGCAGGTAGAATTGTAACATCGTTGGAGGCACGTCCCAAACCGTTGGAAGGGGAAGTGCCACCCACGTGGGTAGTCCGGAAGGCTCCTTCGAAGTCCCTGATAGATAATGTCATATTGCCTTTGCGGACCACGGTGTCGTTGGATACTTGAACTAAAACCATTCCAGTGGCACCTGTTGGCAGAGCCTATAAGCGCGCAATAAATATTATATTTACATGTCTAAATGTCATATTAACCTAGTTTAATATAATTAACTTGCCTGCTTTTCGGTGGTCGCAACCAGTGTGAGCGATTGCCACGCACCACTATTCAGCCCCGAACCCACAAGGAGCTCATACACATTATGGTCATCTCCATCGTTATCATGAAGCGAGACACTTATTGCACCTTGCATCAGCGACACCTTCAGTAGCATGTGATCGTTCGCAACTACCAATAGTCCATCAGGAAGGGTTGTCCGGAAACGCGCCGACAGCTTGTAGCCGTTTCGTATTGCAGACTTGATGTCATAGTACGCATCAGAACCTCCTTGATGCAATAAAATGTCCGTGCATAACGCATTACACAATGTAGTTATTTTATTACGTCATAAAAAATTAAACAATTATTACCGTTAAAGGACGCTGTTGTAGAAGCTTGGCACCACTGCCCAGCAAATCCTGGCATGCAAGTACAGTTGAACCTGTGCTTTGTCTCGCCAACCACATAAGGCACGCACGTGGCACCGTTCGTGCAGTTGTGATCACGGCAACCAATCAATTCCACTGTGCAGTTCTTGCCTCCTATACCCTTGGGGCACTTGCAAAAATAATCCGCAACAAGGTCCTGGCACACGCTATTCGCAGAACACGGCTCGTAAAGCTGGCATTCGTCGATCTCGCTCTCGCAATGATCACCTTCAAATCCCGGTGCACACTCGCATCTAAATCGAAAACATATGCATCACTTCATGAAACCTCTCCACCAATAATTTTCACATTGATCAGTTAGGTCTAACCTGAAGGCATTGACCATGTCGACGCAAGTGGCACCGTTGTGGCAAGGAGAAGAGACGCAGTCATCGATGTCCACCTCGCAGTTCACACCTGTGAACCCTGGAAGGCACTCGCAGAAGTATCCTCCCGCTGTGTCGAACGAGAAGCTGTCCGGTTCAAACAAACCCTTATAATTGGCTTGGTACAGGGAATGGTTGGATCTCTCGAGGCATTCTGCCCCATTAAGACACGGTAAAGAAGAGCATTCGGCGATATCCACTTCGCACAAGACACCCGTGTAGCCATGGTGACAAGTGCAGGAAAAAGCCTTCACCAGATCCGTACAGTTGCCGTCATGTACACAAGGTTGAGAGAGACAGTCATCAATGTTGATCTCGCAGTGCATTCCATGAAATCCAGTGTCCGAGCAATCGCAAGTGTACCTGGAGGTTCCAAAAATTGTTTTAAAAATAATTTACAGGGACGAATTTATGCTGGGCCTCTATAAAAGCAAGTCAGTACCCGTTAACAAGATCCTCGCATTTGGCTTCGTTAAGACAAGGGCCCGATGCGCATTCGTCGATGTTCGTCTGGCATTCTTTACCCGTGTACCCTTCTACGCAGCTGCACACGTAGCCGTTGACGACATCGGTGCAGTTTCCTCCGTTGACGCAAGGTGAAGATGCGCACTCGTCCACGTCAATGTGGCACTCGCGTCCGGTAAAGCCCGGTTGGCATACGCATTCGTAGCTGTTCACATGGTTGATGCATGTGGCGTTGTGGTGGCAAGGATGCGAAAGGCATTCGTCGTACTCCAACTCGCACCGGTTGCCAGCGTAGCCAGGTGTGCAGTAGCACTCGTATCCACCTCGAACGTTGCGACAAATACCATTCACGCAAGGTACCTCGTCGCACTCATTGATGTCCGTGTCGCAATGTCGCCCTGTGAAACCTGGTTTGCAAGCACAGGTGTAGTTGGCTATACCATCCACACATGAGCCCTACATCGAGAGAAAAAAAAATAGTCACCATGAAAACTTCTGCAAATACCATAGGACAAGTGCAATACCACTTTAAATTTACCTCTTTACACAGGTTTGTCTCGCATTCATTGATGTTCTCACTGCACTCGTCACCGGTGAATCCATCAGGGCACCTGCATTCGTACGAGCCCACCAAGTCGAAGCACAGCATACCAGCGGTACACACGATTGCTGCGCAGTCATCGATGTCAATCTGGCACCTGTCACCGGTAAAGCCTGGTGCGCAGGAGCACTGTGATCTTTTGGCCGGCGGTTCGGTTGAGCAAGTTGCACCATTGAGGCACGGTCTGACCACACAGTCATTGTAAGGGAACTCGCAAGACGTTCCCATGAAATTCGGTGTGCATGCGCACTTGTAGTTGTTAACCTGATCGATGCAAGTGCCACCGTTGGTGCATGGCTTTGTGGCACATTCGTCAGTGTCAACTTCGCAAAAATTTCCTGAAATCAACAAAAAAATGTGTTAATTGGGTTTTAACATTACAATTAGGTGTTCATGATTTATGCAATTTTCCACAAAGGAGCCTCATTAATTAAAACATCATCACCTATGACATGTATTATTTTTTACAAAAATATCCATGCTCAGAGTTAAAGGAATGCACAACTCAGCATTTGATCAAGTAAAGCTTTTATTCCTTCTCGGGAAAAGTTTTAAAAGCTTACGGCCATGATCCATGACACTTCAAAATAACTTATTATCATACATAACTACACATAAATCTAGTAAATGCTGCCAACGCACATCACGTAATACTGGTATTACCTGTAAAACCAGGCTCACAGGCGCAGGAAAAGTTACCCAGGTGGTCATGGCATGTGGCGTTGTTATGGCAAGGTCCGGAAGCGCATTCGTTGATGTCCTGGTCGCAGTTTTTGCCACCCCAGCCTGGGATACACTGACATTCATAATCGGCAATCTGAAAAGTACAAACACCAACATTAAAACCATTGTTTAACTTTTGCTCAACTACAAGATAGGTACCAATCAAAATTCTACCTTATCGAGGCATTTAAGAGCATTGATACAAGGCTCTTCTGCGCACTCATCCAAATCATTTTCACAAGTTAAACCCTCGAATCCCTGGGGACAGCTGCAGGAAAAATGGCCCAACTCGTCCATGCAAGTGCCACCATTCTGGCATGGATCCGAAGAGCACTCGTTCACTTGATTCTCACACAGCACTCCTGAATGACCCATTGGGCACTCGCAGACGAAGGTAGCATTGCGGTCTCTGCAAACACCTCCATTTCTGCAAGGATTGCTCATGCATTCATCCACTTCTATACAGTGTGGAGGAGTACCTGCAAATAAATGAACACATATGTTGCAATAAACATGTATACAAAATGCATTTATTTCATTTGTATTGTTGAAATATTCAACATGCAGCTAAATGAATTTGGTGGAAGTTCACTATAACACCATTTGGTGTAAAGGCCAAATAAATACAAGTCTGGACGGGAAAAGATGCTGTAATCAAAATAGAGGGAGCAGTGGTATCTTACTTAGGGCAATTTGGTGGGTTCTGGGAGTGGTCAAGGGTCATTAAAAGCGACGCTGGAGGGTCGGGTGTCCCCTTAAGTGACCCATATGGCCCTCTATACAGCTCATAAAACACTCGCTCACCCACACCCAGTGCATATACCACTATCGTGTTTCAACTGCCATATACATAGCAAACATGGAAAGCAAACAGACCTTCCACAACTCTGTCATTTTCAAAAATGGCAATACACACGTGTTACATGTTGCTATAATATTACATTACTGCAGCCTGCTTCATATCAGTTAGTTTCAAAATGTGTATTTGCCTGTTAATAGGTTAAAATCTATTTCTATTCGCCAAAATTACTTCTAAAAAATATTTGCGATTTACATATTACCAGTCTCTATAGTAGTCTTGCTTGAAAATTCATACTAATTTTGCTAATTTAACTACTTGGTACCATATTTTCCTAAAATACCAAATACTATACAGTTACGTACACATAATTATTTTAACAAATTTATAGAAAAACCCCTGCATTTTGAAAATGAACAATATTTTCTTTCAACGTAATTATGTCTTATAAATAAATTAAGTACCCCAGGTACTCTATAAATACATATTTCGCCTAACAGATTATAGCTTTCTGCGCATGCGTATCTCATGGCTTTTTTTTTAAAGACGCAATTCAATCCTGCAATAAATACCAACATCAATAAACAACTTTGTAACCAGACACCATTTCAAACGCATTTGTTACATTAAACTTCCCATTTGTCAGTCTTGGAATCCTCAGAATGCAGAACCAAAATTAGCGCAGAATTTATGTATTCTGACGCCCACAACTATTTCTTTTTTCCATTTTTCACACACTACAAGGACACCATTGGTCAACCCACATTTAAAAAAGCACAACAGCCCTAATTTAAAAGTACACAGTCCACGCCTATAAATCAACTTCACAACATGGTACAGTCAAAATAAGAAGAGAATATTTACATTGGGGCTCTGAGGTTTGGGCCCAAACAGGCCCATTGTTGATGCTGGCAAGAAGGAGAACCACCACCAAGGTGTTCAGCAAGCTGCCCAACACAAGCATCTTGCTTCTTTGAATAACGAATAAACACTTGGTGCCCAATGCGGTCTTCAAGTTGCAAGTCCCAAGTTGCAGGCAGGAAAAAGGTTTCAAATTTTAGCTGGCTAGTAGTAATTACTCAAAGTCTCAGTGGGTTGGGCCACCACTGACCCTCTCCTAGCCAACGTGGGAATGTCTGTATCACATACCAACCAACCCAACCAGAGAAAAACTAAATAATCAACGCCCGAGGTCAACAGTCAGGTCACATGACGAAAATCTGTAGCGTATAGTTTCTATTGACAACGCCTTTATGTGCTCCGGTAAAGTGGTTGCAGGCAGAGAGAGAAACAGTAAAAATGCAGTGGAAATTGCTAGACCGGAAGTGAGATTTCGATCGCTTTGTCCTTCAATAGAAAAACCAAACTTGAAGGTGGGATGTGAAATTCTTCATGCTTCAGCGAATCCAGGTTTTGGCAACTTGTCTTAGCTCAAATTAAATTTAGAAGAGTCAATTAATTACGTTTATTATATTAGAAAGTGTTCGATCTTCCAGCGGAATCACTTAATTTCGATGTTGCCAGGTTAATAAAATAATGTCACTGCAGGTGCGCAGTAGAAAATTATTCGAACGTTTTTAAATTGCCATTGCCTTGGTTTATTCATTCAAGGCTTTGTTCACTCAATGAGCTCTATTTGGTTATTAAAATCTCAAGGATAGTATTATAGAACAAAAGAAAAACTACACAGTATATTATAAAACTTCAAAATTTTTGAACGGAAAATGCAAATTCGTTTATAATCTTTATCCAACTGTTTCAAACCATTTAATTAAATTCATGCATGTTCAAATGCAATTAATAGTTTCGATTCAAGAGTTTTTCAGTCGCTAGCTAAACATTTCACTCATGTTTCCAATTTAGCAATTTTCCATTCGTTCAGAGCCAGTGTTCAAAACAACGCCGTTCGAAATTAATAAAAAATGCGCTTAGAAATGTATTTTGTTAGCAAATTAATTTAATGTTAAAATAAAAATTATAGTCGATCTTCACCCGGAAATACTGTAAGGTGTACGATTTACTTGGTGGTTCTATAATTACAGGCGCAATTTGAACGTTCGAAACTTTTCCGTCACGCAAAAATAAGCCTAATTCGAAGTTGCGTTTTCCTCCGGTGCACAACAATCTCCACTCTCATACAGGTAATCCAACTTTCCATATATCACTTTTGACCATCTGCAGCACTATAAACTTTATATCGATAACCATCGAATATCTTTCAAATCAATCCGCTGCGTACTCCCAATCTTTCAAATCACGCCGACAGGTGTGGTTTGGATACGAACACTC
Source organism: Glomeris marginata (assembly GCA_034696005.1). Lineage (NCBI taxonomy): Eukaryota > Metazoa > Arthropoda > Diplopoda > Glomerida > Glomeridae > Glomeris > Glomeris marginata. Next base: position 18,182 of record JAQFZQ010000081.1, on the reverse strand, counting down.
CCAAAGATAAAGCAAGAATGAATCGAAAAGCCATTGTGATGACGCACTGAGACTACGACTGCGCACACCTGCTGCAAGTAGGCGTGGCCACGGAGGGGGACAAGCCGCGCTACGATTGGTCGGTTTCATGCAGGTGTGCGGGGGAACGGATATGGGAGGGCATCGAGTCAAATTCGGGCCAGTTTTGCATTGAACGACGCAACAAAAGCGAATGGGGTATGATTTTTCACGTGATATCGATTGTATAAGGTTACCTGAGAATCCCGGTTGACAGAGGCAATTGTAACTGTTGACTCCATCAATGCACTCCGAGTTCCTGGGGCAGGTGACATTGGAGCAGTCATCAAAGTTCTGCTCACAGTTCACACCCTGCAAATTAACACACAAAAAAACATTACTTTCTAATCATATTTACAAACGCACTGCAAAAAATATGATTATCCAATCAATGAACTTCGTTTATACAGTACATAATAAACGGTTCATAACTTGTACAATTAGGTTAGCATTCATAATACATAAACTATGTTTACATGTCGGTCACGCTACTCAATACAATCGAGTGCAACATCAATTAATTTTTAGTTACAAATGCTTGAGCGGAGTCAGCGTACCTGAAAACCCAATGGACAGTCGCACTCGTAGTGGTCGAGCAGGTTGCGGCAAGTGGCACCATTTCGGCATGGCCCGGACACGCATTCATCCAATTCTTGGTCGCAAGTTTTTCCTCCAAAACCAGGTGGACACTCGCAGAAGAATCCACCGTAAGTGTCAAAGCACTGACTGCCTTCGGAGCACGGATTGCTGTCCGAGCACTCGTTCACGTTCTCTTCGCAGCGTTCACCGCGGTAACCTGTCCGATAACCATATTCAATAAGTATTTCTATATACATCCAGTTCGACATTCATATGCAAATAACTCACCTGTGGATTCGCAGTTGCAAGTGTACGTGTTGATTCCGTCGACACAAAACCCTCCGTGTTCGCACGGTGCGGATGAGCACTCATTTATGTCTATTTCGCAGTCAAGACCCGCAAATCCTGTCATGTAAAACCACCACAAAACACATTTAAATACATAATATCAGCAGAGCAATACAAATAAAGTACAATATTTGCATCCATATTAAAGGTGAACTGACACGGTTTTCTAACGTACCCTGATAATCGGTTTTTAAGTAGTTATTGTGTCCCTTATAACACTGTGGGGCAAGCAGAAATCGATTAGAAATTGAAGAAAAAAGTTATGAGCGTTTTACCGAAATTACACAATTGTGTGTAAATTGCTGTAATCATACTATACTATATCGTATCTTTTAATCAAAATTTATGTTGAACTCTGGGTTAAATAGATTCCACGAGATTTTTATGTAAGTCATGTGTGCTGGCCGAGTTCACGGCTCCATTGAAAACGAGCACCATTATTTTCTCACCTATTACCTCCAGCCAAGCAACAAACAATGCAAAACACTGAACATGAAATTGCCATTTGTGCATGCTCTGGATTTCCAAATCACCTAAGTAAATACACCTTTAGTGTAAGCGTAACTTACGACCGGCAAAACAAAACACAGCCCGACATGCAAGATTCACCAAGCATGCACGTGTAATTACCTGGCGGACAAAGACACTCGTAGTCATCTCCGTAATGGTTTATCCGACAGGAACCGTTGTTCCGGCATGGGTTGTTGTCACAAGGCCCACTGTCTAACTCCGATTCGCAGAATGGTCCAAAGAAATTTGGTGCACAAACACAAGTCGTTTGATTGCCAGCCTTGTCTTCTTGGCAAACTCCTCCGTTTCGGCACATCTGTGGCTGTCGGTCACACAATGGACCTATAACGAATTAAATCATACACCAATTTCATTAAATATCCCAAAATTTCTCTAATCAATTCACTACGTACCACAGTTAATATAAACTCACCAGTGTCTTGCTCGCAGTTCTTCCCAGCGTACCGTGTGGTGCACTTGCAATTGTAACCATCGTGAAGAGACACGCATTCCCCGTGCTTATGGCAAGGTTGATTGTAACAAAAGTCGTGTTGAGCAGAGCCTTGATCTGCATGAACAGACAATTAATATAGAACAAGGGTAAAAATTATATCAGGTCATATATTAAAGTCATACCACATTGCCCACGGCCCCTGAGAGGGCACATGGTCCAGTTGACTCCAAAAGATGTTACTGTGGGATCATCCAGGACCACAGAAGCACCTTGGAGGATGCAACCAATAAATCCCTGGCCAACTATCATTTCAGGGTTCGGACTCCTCAAATTCAATTGCAGCATATCCGTGTTGTAAGTCGAGTTGGCTGCAACAGTAGTCTCATTGTCCACCTGCATAAATACATTTTACATCAATTTCTTTAAGTCCCGATAGAAAAAAAAGGGTGAACCTCTTGCATACCTCCAGTAGAACACTTCCAAGAAAGTATCTGACATAGACTGCATGCCAACGATTGTCTGCTAAGTCTGTGCCAGCCTTGACCATTTTCTCTGGTCCTCCTTGAAGCCTCCAAAGTAGCCTCAAGTCTCCAGATGGGTCCACAGTTAGGGTTAAGGAATCTCCTTTGGCACCGGATTGATGAAACAGACCACCATGGGCACAAGTCCGAAAACTCAGTGACGTCACCCTTCGGATATCCAGTGTGTTTTTTAGCACGGCATTCGCCGATCCGTTGAAAAATCCTTCCGAGTTGCCGCCGCCGCCATCTTGCTCTTGTAGAGCCAGGCACAATTTCCAAGATGAACTCCATATAACGATTACAAAAACCGTTACAGCAGCACCTGCATTGTAAACAAAAACATCTGTAATCGGAGACTTTCATTGCTCAATCATTATATTTCAGGCTCATCCGATTGTTTTTGTGATCGAAGAGTCACACTGTACATGCAGGATGAACTCCAAAATGGCCGCCAAATGTCAAAATATATGTTTTAGTGAAAACAATGAATTAAAAATGCTCAGGAAAGGAAGAAAAGCAGAAATTGTTCATTTTTCATTAAGTAGTAGGCTATGTATTTCATATACTTGTTGCACACTCTAAATAACAGCACTCTTGATTAACAATGATAAGCAAGCCCTTTAAAGTTTCAGTGACGTCACATTTCAAAAGCCAAACACCACCAATTTGCGTTTTGCGGAAATTATTTATCAGGTCAATCTTTGTGCAAAACCAAGAGGTAAAACCTTGCATATATTCATCATTGTCATCGTTTGCAAAGAGTGAAAAAGTTTCAAATACGTGCACCATAACAGGAAAAAGAGAAACAAAACGGAAAATTTGTGGAAAAATTGCAGAAGAGTAAAAATGTAATTTACTACCGTCACGCAATTTCAATTTATCTTTAATTCTGCTTTAAAAATGTGAACTCTGAATGTTATTGAAACTGCATGGACAATGCAGCAGATGAAACAGGAACACACTAATAGGTATTATCTCATTTACATATCATGTAATTTATCTGTTGACCGAGATTCGTATAAACGCAACATATATTCTTTTGAAATCCACATATGCTGAAATAAACATACACAGTATTAACGTATCAGCACAATATGATTACGTCAAGATATGGGAATTTAATCCCACCATGGCACACCTAAGTGTTTAATAAATTATCAACAATATAGTATTCAAATAGCCTATAGGAGTTTTATCAGTTTTTATTTTTATACAACATCGTTGTATTACACACTTTTTTGTGGAACTTCATAAAAAAATCCGAACATATATTTTTGTAGGCAAAAATATCAACAAACACAGGGAAAAGATAAGAACAACTGGGATGAGTAATCCGTTTGTTATGCCAACATGTGACCTTTGGCACCAACTTTAAACCGGCCCATCCCAGGAATGCAGGCAACTGGCAACACCGACTCGTACCATTCAGTACCATGGAGGTTCAGTGCCGAGTATATTAATACATACTTAAATTTAACTATTGGAAAATATTTAAAAAATGCGCACCATATACAATTTTTTTTGTAAAATACAAAGGAGAAAGAATATTTTATTCCCCTTTCCAATTTATCTTTCCACATCACTGAAAACCAGACAAACTTCAAATTCCTTTACGAGAAACCAAAAGTATTCTTGACTTTTACGACTTCTTGGCCCTCAAAAACGTGTTCAAAGGGCTTTACTACCGCAAAGACCACACTGCTTATCACCTAGTTTCACAAACATTTGCCATTTTCAGTTTTAAAAGCAAAGTAAAACCGAAAAGTGGCTTTCTTTTTTTCCCCCATTTAGGCTCAGCTGATTTTTTATAAATCCGGATGGACAAAGTCAAGCAGTGCTACTCCGGTTCAACCTTTTTTTTCTTTTTGCCACTGTGAGAATGATCTTTTGTGTATGAAACAAAGGAAGGAAGGTGAGGTTACGTGTGCATTCATTTTTTCACCACATAAAACATGCCAATGCAAATTTCGCTGTATCAACAAACCAGATAAAATATGCCAAATTCCATTCAAAAGTTTTCCTCAAAAACGTGCACAAATTTTCACTGTAGGTTATTTTTCCATAAGTAATGCACTGCCATCGTTTGAAAGATTCTCAATTCCGACACCAGATGGCGTAACGAAAAACGCTGCGGAGAAAGCGCAGTTTCCAAGTTCGACATTCTCTTTAATCTGCAGCGGTTTTCGTGAGCGCCACCTGGTATCAATAGTGAGAAAGTCTTTTCTGACTAAATCTAAATAACGTTATTTTGAATTTGTCGATCGAGTTTTGAAAATTTATTTTTAACCCTCAAACTGTCAGGATTTTTCCTATTGCAGTCAAAATGGACCACAATACAGTTTACATGGAAAATATCACATTTATAAATAAAAGTTTTATAAACTGAAGTGGTATATAGTTTGAGGGTTATAAGAAATAATGCATACATTATTTGCGCAACACTTCCTCTTATGAGTAATGGTAATAATAATGATGCAAGCTGTTATATTGATCGTCATCTTAATAAAAGAATAAAAATGTCCAATAACAACAATGCAACACCGATCATGAAAAGGTTTTTGAACTTGGCCGGAAATGACATTTCACACGCACCATAGCTACCAAAAAATGCAAATCTGCGCATCACTTCAACCCTCTATATCTTCAACCTGGACTCGTAATAAAACCCGACATAAGATATGGCAACCCGTCTATATATCTTTATAATCATAACGAAAATGGCACATGTATTTGTCAAATGACAATAACAACGTCTACAATCTAAAAAAAATAGACTACTTTTATCTCCTTAAAATTCTTGTCATTTTTTTTTTAATTTCCAATAACATTGACCCAAATACCTTTCCCAGGGAATTTATACACAATTTTTATTACGACGTGACGTTTTACACGCCCACTAGTATTCATTTATATTTGCATCAATTTGAATTTAAATTAAAATATTTTTTTATAAACGTATCATTTGCGACCAACTTTGGACTCACCTGTAGATAAATGCCAACTAAACTCTTGCTAAAAGTGACGAAATTCGCTTGAAATATGGTTAAAGGAGTACTAAAACATGGGTTGGAAACGGGTAGGATAGGGCTTGGGATAGGGATAACGTTATAAAGCTCGCACAGGTAACATGTACCGCCCACCGCTGCCATTTTGACTTTTATAACGACTTTCCTCTTCATGCATGCACACCTGTTTCGAGACGAGGTCGATGCCGAAAAACTTATAAAAACGCATGGAAAAGGTTACTTACACGTTCGTCGATTCATCTTTATCGGTTCATCCACGTCACGCTAGCTTCCTGTAATCCGGTGCATCATTAAAAGTGACTTTTTACCCTTTCACGTAAATATATACATATACGCGTTATATGATTAACGTCGTCTACAGCGTCTCGTTTACAAATGCCGCCGAATTCCGGCTGCCGCTGGCTTTTATAAACTCCGTCCGCCCAGACTGTAGCGCCCTCTGCGGGCAATGACGCCTCCTACGCCTCCATGGAAATTCATAAAACCCGCCCACCTTTCTATGGAAATAACTGAAGTATGGATGTCTGCAGCTTACATTTCTGTATTAAAACTGCATTTTTTTAGGAAACTGAACTTTTTGACAACTATTCTAAAAAATTCGAGTTTCTAATTTTTTTTTTAACCGAGCTACTTTTTTTTACTAGAGCATGCAATAATCAATATACGGAAGAATTGTATAATAAAATACTTCCTTGATCTGCAATAAAACTCAGTGACAAATCATTAAATGAACATTTTGAACTGACTTTATTTGACAAAAAAATAATTAAACATTTTGGTATACAAACTAGCTGCCATTTATTATGACAAAAATGCGTATCCCACAAAGCAAATGGCTATAAAAAGAACACTTAGAATAAAGAACTAGACTTTAAGAAAACTAAAAAGTAAGTATTAACTCTCACTGCAGATTCATTACTTTGCAATAAGTTTTTAACAATTTTAAACAATTTTTAAAACAATACAAGCTGGAAAAATGAACATAAAAAAAGTTTAAATTTTACACCAAACTGTATTATTAGGCTTGAAGTCATTTGCAGCATCCAGAACAACTTGCAGCCGATTAAACTCAGTATCAGTGAAGGTGTCCAGAATCATCGATAGGCTGAAAATATATTTTGAAAAGAACAAATTTAGTTTTTCAAATACGAAAAAGAGGTATACACAATTTAAAATTAACCATAAATACCTTTCAACAGGACACAGATAAGCCGACTGTCTAGATGTCCCATTGTAACAAAATCTACGGTCAAGTGTTTTTATCCTGATATTGGGAGAAAACATTGGAAATTGTGTGAATAAACACTTTGTTTACGTTGCTAATAAAATGCTATGTCAATATGCATTTGTTTTTATATTTAAAGCTGCACAACTCAAATTAATTGTGTTTATAACTTTTTGTCATGGAAAATGGCTTACTTGTTGCACAGTATACACTGCAAAACTAATTATTCATCAGTAATACAGTTTAAAATTTCAATTGCCTATATTAATACAAACTATACTAAGTTCTACAGCTTTGTAAGTGAGAATATAGCACACTATTATGGCTTTAAAAACTATAACTAACTTGCTCAATTGCTCCAATAGATGTCCATGTGTCCACTTAGTGACTTCAAGCATTGGCACTTCCAGATTGTGTTTCATCAGCTGCAATAAATTATACCAATTTCAAAGACTAATTCAGAAATACGTTACATAAATGCAATTATAAATACCCGTATTATTCAAAGTGCTTACCTTCCGCTTGAGTACGTCTGCACCATAATCTGGCCATAATATGGAAGACAGGTCTGCTGATGTGAAATATGATTTGCCATTTATATTGATAATGTGTACTGTGTTCTGTTCAGATACATTAACACTGCAAGAAATAAAAGTGAATAAAAAAAAGTGGATTTTGATGTATATCAAGATGTCAGCCAAATTACTTTCTGATATAGACAGGGCCTGCATCCGATTGAATATTTTTTCTGTTCCCAGATCTGAGGCCATCAATCATTTTATTCTTTGCATCAACAACACTTCTGTGCTTAGACCTAGTAAATAAATAAATAAAAAAGTACAATACATTAGTTCATATTAAATCCCAAAAATGAATTTTGCATATGGCATGAAAAAGTCTTTTCCAAATGTGCAGTCCATTTTCTGAGTTGAAATTCTGTGTACCAATTGGATACTACGTTGATCCCATGTTATTCTAACATCTGTGAGGAAATATGTCGGAACTAAAATCACCGGCCTCAGAACAAATTGAAATGCAAATTTGGGAAATGACAGTATACGAAAATGACATCTGCAACCAATAAGTTGTAGACCATTTAAGCAGACCGTTATAATATTCTTTATTCCACAAAATCACAAGTTTTGAACGTTTACATCATGTTCACAAAATAAAATCGAATTCTTGTTATATGATTGTGTATAGTATTTCATTTGCAAATATGCATACTTTCTAACTGTAGGTAACAACGTGTTTTTGCTTTGGTAGATGCGAACTTGCAAACGAAACACAAATAGTTATTGAACCAATTTCTGTACTTGCAGTAGTACACAAGTAAATATGGCACTAAAGAGTACTGTTTAACTTCTTGAAAACGGAAATGAAAACTTTCCCACCTCATGTAATCCACAAGGAAAAGTTATACAATAAAGAAATAAGATAGTTACCACAGCAGTGATTTAGATCCACGAGTCGTTTCTTCAACTTGCAACATTTGCTTACAGTAATCCATCAAATAAGTATTTTGACCGTTGTGTGACTTCGCAGCCGATGTACCGGTGCATATCTGTAGCAAGGATTCATTTTCTGGAATTGATTCCATACAATTCATCTCTCTGTTTGTTTCAGGATCAGGTAAAGTTTCAGCCTATAAAATCATAAATAACCCAAATTCAAAATCAGCTACCTAAACAGATAATCGACAGCACATCCATTTAATTTCTCAGATGACCGGAATTATTAATTGGCTTGTGATATTCATTTTTTACAATTAAGTTAATACTATTTCAAATTGCCAAACTTACATTTTCATTTTCGAAAATGCACTGCTGAGCAAGTCCTTCACTGACCAATGTGTCATTAATGTGAACATCTGTCGCACAAGTCGTATCGCAGAGGTAGAGTGCCAGTGGGTATATGATCTGTTCAATACATTTAAATTATTAAAACATTTTACATATGAAATATTCGAAATGAATTCACTTACCTCGGCCGTTGCAACAAGGGCCATCAGCGGTTTATCATTAACAAGGAAACTAAATTTGTTCCTGCATGCCAAGCTCCACGTTTGCTAAAAGAAAAAATGGGATAAAAACATAAGTTTGATATACACTACAGTCTTTTCAAGTCTATCCAATTACTACCACAAAACCAATGTAAACTCTTAAATTCCCTTACCCCATTTGCTGGCAAAATGTTGGCAAGGTAAGCTTGAATGCCTTGAGCAGGGAGTTTAGCAAAGTCCTTCCTGGACAACAAAACAGCCCGTGAATAATAATAATAAAACCATCAGAACCATTAAACTCTGAACTCCAGCTACGTACATCATGTATCGCATAACATTTGCATTAACTGTGGCATAGCTGCCATAGTCAATGTAAAACAGCTCCACCTCTTCCTTGCTTTTAATCGCATTGACCGTACACCGATGCCAATTGTTGTCTTCCGGGTACGTAGCTACACACACCATATCGGTCACGATATCAGAGAATGGGATATAGTAGAACTCGCCAAGAGCTCCATAGTAGAATTCCCTTTAACGAAAAATTTCCCCAAAACGAAAACATAGATAAGGAAATGAATCAAATGGAAAACAATTTGGCAGCACACGGAGGGATCTGCCCATTTCACTCACTCGAGGTTATCCATCAAGGTATCAAGTGCAGCCGAGGTAGGTTTGCCTCGCAACTGCACCCAGAAATCTCCAGGATTGCAGACTGATGTCACATATATAGGAATGTACTTGTCACGGGCGTCACCAAGGAGTTTAGCATCAATCTCCTGCTGCGCTATCTTGAAAGGGCCTGTTATGGCATCATCCGGAACTCCTCGTTTTTGCAGCTGCAGAGATACAATCCCAAAACCCAATCCATTAGCCATTTCATTAGTTAGGAATTGTAGCACAGATTCACTCACATCTTCTAAATTTTTCAATGTTGTTTTATCACAGAAATCTCGAACATTTGGCAATACTCGAACGATGATTCTTTCATCTGAAAATAAGAAAGTGCATCAATGTTCATTGGTGCAAAGCGTTCTGCCAGAAAGATAAACAAGTAAATGCGTACTGTCCAATGGGGTCATTTCCAGACTGTGCGTCAGCGATTTCAGAAGCAGCTCCGTTGAGTAAAATCCAAACTTTTCCGGCTTCAACGCTTCTCCAAAAAATTTCTGTAACAACAAGGACACCAATAGAATTTTGAACCAGAAAATGCTATTATGGGGATTGTGTGTACTGTGTATAAGGAATCGAAGTCGCTCGTGAACATCCCTTTCTCGTAAGAGGAGATCACTTGCAGAACCCTTCGCTGATACATCAATGGTACTGGATGAAGATCGCTGTTATCTTTCGATGTGGGACCTGTAGTGGATAACAGAGAACATTCCGGGATATTGCTCTTACCTTTAAAGGGTAAATAAAATGCAACAAACCACCAATAGCTGCCAAAGTTTTTGGCTCTGGCTTCACAATCCTTGCATCAAACAGCAACCAGTCAGATGTGTTCACTGTTTTTTGCGGAGTGAAGATATCATTTAACGCGGTCACCATTTCGATGACGCTATAGAATCCTAAATCTCTTGGATCCAGGCTATGTTTTGTGAATTCCTGAAGGTATTAAATACAACATATAAGACAAGCAGCAGACAAAATATCGCAAAATCCTCCACATCTGAAGCATTACCTCGTACTTTTCCGGCAAATGTGAACACCACAGCCCTTCTTTGTGCATAGAAATGATCTGTTAGAAGAACATGGTTAGAAAAATATCATCTAACTAAATGTGGCACATGTATGTACTTAACAAACGGTTACATTTAAAAATAATGAAATAATATCACATCCCAAATAAAGCAAACATACTTCTCTGAAAGTAGCTTTCATTTTGTCACTGATGTGCGCAGAGGATTCTTCTTGGCAGTAAGACACGGTCTCAGGGGACCCTGCAGAACATGGAGAGCTTGCTGCCGGGGACAAATTAGGTGGATTATTGCTGTTCATCACCTGATGATTTTCGCTATTTGGCCGACTTTGTGGACGTTCATGCACGGGTTCATGATCTTGTCTTCCAGCACGTAACAAGTGCTCTTTAAGATGTACGAAAATTACGTGCCCAGCGTTCTTCATGATAATCGTGTGGCGCATGCTTTCGAACATTTCAGGCCAAGACGTGAAGCCATAACTTGTCGGTGATATGTGAAAATGATAACGAGATTCGTATAGCTCCCCAAATTTCATGATGGAGACCCCAGCAGGATAGTCTTGCAGCAATTCTACAATATAGCTCTGAAAATTTGAATATATTAATTAATCGATGGAATTAAATTGCTTCTGCATTACATGTAAACAAACGCAACACCTGAACGAATGCTGGGATACTGCCACTTGCATTTGACCCTGGCGTATTCGAAGAACGACCATATTGCTGTCCACTCATTCTTGGGGGCTTTTGATAACGCGAAATAGACGAATTTTTAGGTTGTTTAGATTGTTTCTGGCCTTGTACAAGTTTTGCGATATGTGCTGATCCCTCTTTCAGTACAGGTGTGAAAAGAAAACCTCGGTTCGTTCGAATAACATGAACATCGTCATGAAGGTCGAGTAGCAATTCCTCGAGAGACGGATAGCCTAGTCGGTAGTACGGGATTGGGCCACCTGTTATTTCTTTGAAATCGTTGTTCAATTGCACGGATGATAGCGGTCTAGTGGCCGCCGCAACTAGAACACTCATAACCTGGGTCCTCACGTCTTCGAAAAGCCGCTTATTTTGCGACATTGTACAAGTGGAAATCTATGAAATGGCGGCGTCGACTCAAAAGCGCTCAAACGGCTCAAAAGCAACCGCAACACAGGTTTGCAGCAAAGCGCTTCGGGTAGTGGAGTTTCATCAGCCAATCCGTGTTGTACTTGTCGTCTCGGGAAAAATGTTTCAGTTTTCAACCCGGTTCATTCTGAAATAAAACATTAGGTTGAGGTCAGGAATAAGCTCACGGCCAGTAGTCTGGACGCAATTGATTAGCATATAGCATTTTGGATAAGCACCATATGGTAATAACGTTGATCGGCGGTTGATGTTTAATCTGGCAACACTGCTCGTTCGGTGGGCGTGGTCTTGCGCAACGCAAATCGATATTTCGCGATAATTGTCCCGCGAATTTCAAGTCGCGACGTCGGGGAAATATGAAATCTTGATGAAATTTGATGAAATGAACTCCGAGCTAAATTTGTTACAATTACAAATGACATTTCCTATACTTTACTTGGTTTGATAATTACAAATTAACATATGAAATCAGAGCTGCAAAACTATATAAGCCTATGTATGGTCTTAGCCAATGTCAATTGTTCACAAATGATTCATGCAAATTTGACAATGTTTTCCTTCTAAAAATAATATTGTAATTACTCCAGAGAGTATGCAGAAATGCAGATTTATTAATAGGGATAGCACACAATCGATATAATACATACTCTGAGATATACAGTAAAACATTGGTAAAATCAGGAGTGGTAAAACCTTGGGTAAAACCAAGATTATCGAGCTTTTGCAAGCTAGGTGCCTTTCACCAAAATGAAAGTTGCAACATCAACTAACATAAGTTATACTTCAATTATGTAAAATTTTAATTTAGAACACAATTAAACTACACTAATATGTAAAATACCAAAAACGTCACTTAGGCAAAGCTTTTTAATCGAGATCAATGATTAGTAAACCACTGATCAGTAGTAACAAATTAATTCAATACAATTAGATAATTAATATGGTAGTCATGGTAGTGTCCAACTTTGCCTCCTCCACCCATTCAATTTGATAATTACCATAGTGGTGCAGTATAGCATTGCAGTATGTATTAGTTGGTATTAGCAAGAGTGGATGGTATTACGCATTTCAATGAAAGCAACTATTGGCTATAGTGCCTATAAACCGAGATGGAAAAAAGTGTTTTGTCTGCAAAACAAGTTCAAGCAGTTTGCAATTTGTCTGCATTCTACGTGGGAAAAAGCGAAATGGCGGGCGTGGGAAGTGGCCCTTGGTGGGGCACGGGTTATAGGGGGCATTGCGAGCAATGTGAGTAAAGGGCCCTTAGGTGCTGGCTGGCTGCTGGGTTTTCGGTATTTTCGGTCCTTGGGGCCTGGGTGACTGGGTTCTGGGTCAGGTGCACGGGAACTTGGGCGACGCAAACCGGAAAAAAAGCAAAAAAGGGGAAAGGCCAAGGGGCGGGCCAAAAACCATCCAACAACAGTACTATACACTTGCAAAGGAATTCCGTGCACCTAACAATTTCGTTTTCCTACATACAAAATATATTTTTCACACACAACCTATCCCTCCGGTCTTCAGAGTTCAGGCCATTATTTGAAATATTTTCCCTTGAGGTCCTTGCACGAGTAGCTAGCGCCCTAACATGTAGGTCATTCGCATAGAAACATTCAGCAACATTATATAAAGGGATGGCAAATACATTTATCTTCCTAAACATTTCCATTTACATATGCAGTGTATCTTTTTTACAGTAAATTAATTTCGGTTCCAACATTTAAATAATATTTCAACCTCATTTTCAGAGTTGGAACGCTGAAAAAAAAATTTAAATACTATATGAAAATAATTCCTTACCTTAGTAATTGAAGCGCAGTCTGGAAAAATGTTTCAACATCGTTTTCATAGTTATATTGAAGTGACGGTTGGGGTAAACGTCCCTAGGGAAAGGTAGTTTTGCAAGCGCCCTTTGGTGTAAAAAAGTGGCCCCTTCTTTCCCTTGGACTTCGTGTTCTGTCCATGTCCATGCGTCTCCAAGTCCGTCTCGCCGTCTCGTGTCTCTCTATTTAAAAAAGCAAAAAGTAACTGCAATCGTAAACTGGTTCTTGTCTCACTATAGACGTAACACAGGGCCCACTCGTATATCCATAAAAACCTGTGTAACGAGATCATGCTTCTACAATGACCAAATTGGCGATCGAAACACCCAGCAAACCTCAAATTCAGTTTTGCATATGGGACTCAAATCATATATGGTTTTGCATGTGAAACTTTGGGCATAATAAATTAAACTGTTGTCTAAAAACAACTTATACATTACCATATGAGAAAGCATTCAAAGTAATACAATAACAACTGATATATGGGTGAAGATGCATAAAACATTATTAAAGTATACATACTTTCTAATAGCAGTAATTTAACAAAAAACTAAAATCCAAAAGTTATGGAAAAGTTTATGGAGAATGAACATTCCAATTATATCCAATTATTTATACTTGGGTGATTTCTTCCTTATGAAATCATATGTACTTCCTGTAGTACAAAACAGCCAGAAATTGGTTCAAAATCGCACAGTAAAACATTATGGAAGCGTTCATAGAAACTATATAATTAGGCATATAGCCTATACAAGAAGGAACGGAAAAATGATTACCGACATAAAAAACTTAAAGGTTTTTGTGAATTTTAGCGGAAAGTATATTGAAGGGGGCTCTGGTTTCGGACTGTTGCTTCGATAATGGCCACAAAGAAAATGGTGAGTGAGAAAATTTTCATTATTCTGGGAAGACTCTCACCGCTGGTCCCCTTTTGCAAAAGCAAGTTCCCAAACTACAAGTGCAACTTATGGAAATTCACATGAACTTTTTCTCTTCAACAGGATCCCAAAGGAAATGCCAAATTAAATTGCGAATTATCTCAAAGTTAGGTCTCATATTTACTGTCACCATAAGCCCATTTTTTCCCACTCATACATTCGCATCAGTCATGCGCATGCGTGATGAAAATCCGCATTTTTTTGTACCCATCCAATCGATAATCTATAGTGTGAGAAAGCTGATCAGATGACTAAACCGAGACTAAAAAGCATTAGCAATTTGGTGCCTGGAAATCAGTTGATTTTTGTGTCACGCGCGCTATGACGTCACTGGCACGTGCCACAACCAATCAATACGGGGGAGGGGGCAAGATGGCTGCCATTTCACTTTAAAATCTCCAGAGAAAAAACCAAGAAGGAAGCTCGCTTGGTGGAATTCGTAGTTCTCTATTCCATCCGTTCCCAAGTGTTTGATTTCAAGTTTTCCCTGGGCAAAAGCGTACTAGTTTCGTAGAAAATGGCGGCCGGAAATGGGTGCTACGGAGCTTGCTCAGTGCTCGGAGTATAGAGAGGAAGCGCGCTCGGTGCGCAGCAATGGTCACGTGACCATAGACGACCACGTGACCCCTTCGCCAGAGTTCCCACGTACAATGAATGGCACCGCCCTTCGCATCCGAAATCGTCATTTCCAATATGGCCGCCAGTTTACTTTCCCTCGGGAATCATATGGAAAATGCAAATCCGGCCAAATTGCCATTTCATACTAATGCCTACAATGTGACAATAGCATCATTCAAACGTTGACACGGAATCGCATCTCATCGTTTTTTGGGCCAAAATAAAAGTTATACAAAAGCAACTATATACTACATGTTATGTCTTTGCATCGTTCCACGGCCATTTTGTCTTCTCATTTTGCTGTAGTATGTTGCAGATGAGAGAAAATGGAAGCATTTTGCATTGCAGCCCATATTATAGTAGTCTCAGGTAAAAAGTGGAAATTTGGAGATGTTGTATGTTGTAGAATCATGGGAATCGTACACATGGTGGGGGTGTGGGATTTGGACAAGTGCAAGTTGACGCGTCTGAAGCGATGAATCGCACAAGGAAAAGCAATTGGCATTGTATAAAACGAGTGACATGGGTGAGAGAAAAAACGGGAAAGTTGGCCATTGTTGGCACTTGTTTTCTGTGGGAAGGACCACATGCAGATGAAGCACTCGCAATCGCATTGACGAGCGAACACAAACACTTGCACCAATTCCCACTAATCCAAGCGCAAATCCTACATTCCAACAGTTGCGCCTTTTATGAGCAACTCAAATCTCAGGCCCAGTAACCGTGAAAAACCTATACCAATACAAACGTACAACGATTTCTCAATTATTGTTGGACACCAATGCATACTTTCTCCTTAAATACGTATATACATGTTAGTATTGTATTTATTGGCATACTTCATTTACATGGTATATCTAATGTCAACTGCAATGCTTCATTCCACTCTAAGGGGGTACTTGAGAACCTATTGTTGCACACAGTGCAGGGTATATGAAGTTTCATGAGATCCTGCAAGTCTTTGGGTCCCATGGAAAAACACGTGTTGTGGTATGTGAATGACCGGACCAACTTACGCAGGTGCGGTCAGCGCAAAAGGTGGACATGGTTTCGCACAAGTAGAGGTCAGCATCGGAATGCATGCGGTGCATGCACAAAACGAACAAATACAATAAAAGGTGCATTCTCCACGTTGCTGTCGGTGGACAGTGTGTTTAAAAATAGCGCCGAAATGCAGCAGTGGCGGCAGCTTAAAACGGTGCTAATAAATGCAAGGAAGGAAAAATTTGTTTGGAAAGTTGGATTTGACACTTTGCCGACATGGTGAGAACAAGTCGGCGGCTCTCACGGTCCTCTCAGAGCTGTGACACCCTCGCTAATTACCGTGGGCGAAAACGAAAAGGGGCAACTGCAAAGTAGACCTGCTACAGACTTGTACTCAGACTGCAGACACTGTACAGATAGTGGCGTTCTTCCCTACCCTAAACATCATCATCATTACCACCCCAAATTCAATTAATCCTTTGCCATTTTGGTCACACAGCAAATTCCCACGCCCAAGATCATCTTCTCTCTGCATTTCAGTTTCAACTCTCCCCTATACAACACTTGTTCGCTAAACTCTACAAAATACAGATTGCAATAGACCATTCTAAGTATTGCAAGAGTTCATATCCGGTGTAGCAATAAAGTACAGTGAATGGCCCTCTGTATATCTTACATAAATGAGCATATTAATTGCATCATGGTGCATATTGTAGTTTGACATGTTTACATAGTAGATATTGCATTGGATCAATTTAAACGCTTTGAAAAAAGTTCTGCAACAGCCGGTATAGCAGAACTTCATGTTAACCATCAGCTTGCATGTGCTTGCATGCAGTAGTTTGTTCGCTAGCATATGCTCACCATTACTACGTTTACATGACGTCGACGGTAAGCATGTATTATAAATTGTGACCCCTCAGGGGGAAAAGTGAACCTTGGACGACCAGTATTTGTCCAAGTTCCGCTGTGTCCCTGAAGGTTCACAAATGACGTCATGACGTAATATTTCGACTGCAACACGACCATGTAGCAGCATTAAATGTTAGGACACGTTTCTAGACATATCAAACTACAATATGCAACATGACGCAACTTGTGGTATATGCTCATGCGTGTGAGTTACATATGACCATTCATCGTACTTTATTGTCACACTTTGTACATAAATAGTACTTCAATCCAAGTGCTGCCACCTACATCCAGTTTAGCTCGTATTACGAGTACCTTGTTTTACGAGTATTCGCAAGACGAGCAAAAGTTGTAAAGAAAATTGGCATCATAATACGAGCGTTTCTAATACGAGCGTCTGCCGAGCATCACATGATCACAATCTGCTGGAAATTGTGGGTATTGATCTCCCATGCTACGAAAATGCATGGCTACAAACAGATGCTGGTGATTCTGTTAGTAGTAATTAATAAACTCTATTACTTTGTGTTCAAATGTAAACAATAATAATATACAAAAATAAAGGGTATACTGTATACGCATTTTGTATCATTCATTCATATATGAATATTTTTTTAATTTGGAACGCATCATCCCAGTTTCCATTATTTCACGTTTCTGGAGCGAATCATGCTCGCGGAATAATAAGACGAATTTCTTGAGTGTGTGATCAATTGATGCGATTGAGATGCTGGAGACAAATGCAACATGTCTGCGATGACGTCAATGGTCGTGGGAAATTGTCGGAGTGGGGGGAAGGTGGTTTGTGGGAGGGGCGCGTGCCGACGCCGTTTCCCATGCGCTGTTACGGATTAAAAACATACTCCCACGGGTGCCCCTCCTCCCCCCTGGCGCCATTATCTAATCGGAGCGGTCACGTGATCAACGGACGTCGTGACGTAGTCAACGGATCTTTTCCCACGCAGATTCTTTCAACAGCGCTAATAACCCTCTACTTGCAGGCATCCATCAGGAATGGTGGTAATGGCCAAACTCGTTTATCCGAAACAATATTGGCCTCTCAAATTTAGTTTGGGACCATTCATAAATGAAGCCAACGCTCCCAAAGGAAAGGACAGCCTGAGAATCTGTCAAGCCCAGTGAAGGGTGTGGGAATTCAACATTGCTATACCTAATTAAAAAATGTGACATCATTTATGAAAGCCTAAGCATTATGTGACAATCACATGAACAGTCAATGTATCAGAAATTATGTGCACAAAAAAAAGACAACGTATCACATGTTTGCACCACTTTTTTTACTAAGTTTATATACACTGCTCTTGCGTCTTGGTTGCGTGTTTGCGTGTTTGCATTTCACGGCGCTTTCA